>CM034357.1:62577113-62618821 GCA_019925275.1 Mytilus edulis | reverse complement strand
CAACCTTTAATTGCATATTTCTTTACATGGTAGTTTTTTTTTCAGATCTGAGACTACTAGTAGTCTCAGTTCAGATATAAAAAAAATATCTGCTTGACTTTATAGAAATAGACTATGCTTGCAGGTTATCTATTACACTGTCTTGTTTTTTGTTTGCACCAAATCTGAAAGATTATTATTTATTTGCAAAATATTTTAAATGAGAGCTGATTTTTTTTTCTCGATTTTTTAATGTGCATTGAAGATTAAAATAATCATAATGTGAACAAGAATGAGGAAAACATCTTGGTCCCAAAAAAAACATCATCAACCAGGATATATAATTCAAAATATTAATTTATTATATTAATATCAGTTCATATAGAATAAACTTTTAAAGATTATATTGATTCCTATAAACTTGAAATCTCAAGCCACTGTTTTGCATGTTTACAATGTAGGTCATCATGGTCATGTCCCAACAGAAAATCAATAAATATGACAATACAATGTACTCTTAGCACAAACACATAAGGTCACTGTGAAATAGACATCTAGGGCAAGCAACAGTAAGTTATACCAAACCAGTTTTACTAGATGTCTAGTATAGTCTTGGAATAACAATAGTGTGTCCTATATTTTGACAATGTAAGGGAGGACATCAAAAGATCGATGTAGGATAAAAAACTTAAATCAAATAGTTTGGGGGTGGGGGGTTAAAATTCTGCAAGTTTTGTATATCTAAAATTCTCATGAAAATGATTTTACTATTTAGTCTTTGTGTTACAAGATTATTTGTCAATTCTGTACATTGACCGTTATATTATCAGTAATGCATTACAGTTACCTTTTCAGTTATTTTGCACAGTTATTCTTTATACTTTTGCACCGCATTATTCTCTACTCTTTATTTTATTTTGTTTTTCATTTTCTTTATTCTCTATTTTTTGTTGCTATTACATGTATTCTCTATTCTGTAAACCCCATTCAGACCCTCATAGATAAACTTCTATTGTATGAATGGGATAAACTGACCTTTCAATTCTCAAGGCTAAATAAGTATTTTATAGGCTAAATACAAACTTACCTGTCAAGGTAGAATTGTAATCTGAGTGATACTGGTGTTACTCAAGTCACCATAACCTTATCTCATCTCTGCATCACAACAAATACACAATGCAAATTATGATAACATGTTGTCAAGTATAAACCCAACAGTATCAACAGAGTCAGTCTTCAGTGAAAAATAGTTAATTGCTGCTCTTCTAAGATTTCATATTTACCACAATATACACATAACTAGCTTGAAAAAGCTACCCACGTGTTATTGAAAAAAAAATAAAAAAAATCACTATTTCATATTTTTACAATTCATATCTTTTCTGTGAAACATCTTGAATTTACTAAAATATTTAAGTCATCAATAAATCGAGAATACATAAATGATAGAATGTATAACAAACAACCCCAAAAAATTGAATATAAAATGTCATTCTGACCTGTAAAGTATTTTGAACTTTGATCCTCCACCTGTATGCAGCAGCTGCCAGTTTAGCTGTTTGTTGATTGAGTAAACTTTGAGTTCCATCACCTCCCCATTCATAAAAATCTTCCTACAAATACAGTTATTACCGTATATATAGCACTTATAGAAACTGTTGCTTTTAATTAATAGGATATATTAACTACAAAATACTGTACATTTTACCCTCACACATTTGATCAATCATCAAGTTAAACTTGCATCAAGGATGAATAAAACAGAAATAAATAACTTATTATATGCAAAAATATAAAAAAAAAGTTTTACAAAAAATGTTTGTTTTTTATTACAAGTCTAATATATATAAGAGCATGATAATACAGAAAGAAAATAACTTTACTGAAAAGTCACAAATATAAACACAAGCTCAAGTTTGTACATCATACTAAATGTATAGAAATTGTAATAAATATAAACATATTTGAAGGATTGCTGTTGTTTATCCTTTGGAATAATTTAGGTGTACCAATTATAATTTTATTTATCAGTAGATAAAGAAATATCCTCCTTTGTAAATCTTTTTGAGAAGGCAATATTTAAATTTCTTATTATAACTATTTATGTAACATACAATTACCTTACTGAGGCTTTTCATGAAACTGTCATTACCTGAACAAACTGTCTCTCTTGACGACAAGCTTCAAAATAAGATTTGTGTAAAACCCACTTCCCTGATGCTACACTTGCTAAAAACTTCTCATTTCTTGTAGGTTTACCTAAAAAATAATAAAGCTCGTCTGAAAATATTCATTGTCTCTATAAAATTATAAAATTAGTTTGTCAATGCTCTTTATTTTAAAATTACATCAACTTTCAGTAAATGCCAGATACAGACATTTCAAATTCACCTTGTCTATCCTTACTGGTTGGCTGTTCATTTGTTTCTTGTTTGTATATACTGTTTACTTACTTCATCTGTTGTCTACTACACAACAATGTTTACCTCCAGAATGTTTGATTTGTTATATGCTACATAGATTTAAGATCAAACAGAATCCTTGGCAGGGCTTTCCATTGAAGCCGGTAGCCGGCGGAAATCCGCCGCTTACGGTGGTTTCAAGTGCCGGCTACTTCACTGCCAAAAATATAAATTCAAAAAGAAAAAAATATCTTTTTCAAATGTTTACAGGCAGCCGAGAGACGTATATTGTCGCAAAGTCGCGGTCACGATAAACAAGGATGAGAAGTCAATGTTTACCTTGGTCTAAATATAGTTCACATGAATTCAGGTCACTGATTGGTTGTCTATTTAAAGTCAGAATGCATCGTTTCTTTTCAAAGATAACAAGAGAGACGTTCCGGTGGTCATTGAATGATAACAATAGAGACGTTCCGATTGTCATTAACTCGTTGGCTTTTTTTGGCTTTTAAAACGTGAAGACAATCAGATAGGATGACAATCTTATGCTATGGAATAATATTTAGTCAAATTAAAGAAAGTGTAGTAGATCATATTGTTCAGAATCTGGAAAACAGTATCTTTTGAAGTTCATTTTTTCAAAGCCCACGTGGTGTTCAGAGAATCAAGGTCAAAAACGAAAGTAGAATATTGTCGACTCGACCTCAAATAAATAAAATTTCCAAATGATTTATGTATCCGACTTATTGAACAGTTTACAAAAAAAGAGAAAATCAGAGGATATATCAATTTTCTGTCAATGCTTGAGAAATAATTGTATGATTTAAATACGCGTAACAGTCTTTAGAGAGAAAAGGGGGGTCATTTTATTGTTTACAAATGCACGTAGTTATGCAAAATAAATCGATCAAGATTTCTAACAAACCGGATGATTATTTAAATAAAACTCCTTCAAAAGTAAATGAATTTTAAGCATAAGGTAATGAAAATAAAAAACTGACATAAAAAAAAAAATGAAATTTCTTTGAGTTTTTTTTTTTTCTTTCTTTAATTTCCTACATAAAAAATGGTCATTTGAAAGATTAAATTAGGTGCCAGGAGATTGCGAGAATGCAGGATTTTGCTCTATTTATGCCAGAGCTTCTGGGGGCCTTGAGCGGCCCCCAGACCCCCTGCCGTAAGGCACCAAGCTTACAGCTTGGTGGGCGTCCGGCTTTCCCGAACGCATGTTATAGCCGCCTATAATTTTAATTCAGCCTTCTACTTCCATTTCAATGGAAAGCCCTGCCTTGGATGGTGAATTTTTATTGTTAGCTTTAGTCATTTTCTAAATTGAAAGCAGGATTTTCATATATCAATTTTCTCAGCTTCCATTTTTGTCGAGCCTGCAACTTTTGTTGCAGAAAGCTCGACATAAGGATAGTGATCCGGCGGCGGCGGTGTAAGCTAACTTCTTAAAAGCTTTATATTTTAGAAGGTAGAAGACCTGGATGCTTCATACTTTGTATTGTATATAGATGCCTCATGTTACGAACTTTCCGTCAGTCACATGTCCAATGTCCTTGACCTCATTTTCATGGTTCAGTGACTACTTGAAAAAAAAGTTAAGATTTTTTGTAATGTTAAATTCTCTCTTATTATAAGTAATTGGATAACTATATTTGGTATGTGCGTACCTTGCAAGGTCCTCATGCCCGTCAGACAGTTTTCACTTGACCTCGACCTCATTTCATGGATCAGTGAACAAGGTTAAGTTTTGGTGGTCAAGTCCATATCTCAGATACTATAAGCAATAGGTTTAGTATATTGGGTGTATGGAAGGACTGTAAGGTGTACATGTCCAACTGGCAGGTGTCATCTGACCTTGACCTCATTTTCATGATTCAGTGGTTATAGTTAAGTTTTTGTGTTTTGGTCTGTTTTTCTTATACTATATGCAATAGGTCTACTATATTTGGTGTATGGAATGATTGTAAGGTGTACATGTCTAGCTGACAGGTGTCATCTGACCTTGACCTCATTTTCATGGTTCAGTGGTCAAAGTTAAGTTTTTGAGTTTTGGTCTATTTTTCTAATACTTTATGCATTAGTCAACCATATTTGGTGTATGGAAATATTTTATGATTTATATGTCTGTTACGCAGGTTTTATTTGACCTTGACCTCATTTTCACGGTCCATTGCTAAGTGTTAAGTGTTTGTGTTTTCGTCTGTTTTTCTTAATTTATAGCAATAAGTCAACTATATTTGTTGTATTGAAGAATTGTTAGCTGTACATGTCTGCCTGGCATGGTTCATCTGACCTTGACCTCATTTTATGGTTCATTGATCAATGTTTCGTTTTCTTTGGTTAATGTTGAGTTTATGTGACAGTTGTAATAAAGCTTTATATTTAGGTCTATCAACATAATATCAATGATTAGTAAAGAATGCGAGACATTTCAGCGTGTGCACTCTTGTTTATACTAGAATTGTACAATGAAATTGGGACACACAGATAAAAGAAATCCCATTACACAATCTATACACAAACCTATGACTAGATGTGTACAGGAACAATCAAAATGTAGAGATTCTAATATTTTCCCTCCAAGCTGTTCTACTAAAGCACCATAATTATCTTTTTCCTAGAATATAAACAACAAACTTAAGATAAAAACTGATTATGTCAAATTATGTGTAGAGATTTAATAACATAAATTACTGTGCATTCATTTATTTTCTTGGATATTTAATTTCATGGTTTTGCTAATCTCTACATACATATAGCCTAGTGAAAATTTGTAATTCATTGAACATTTGAATTTGTCTTTCACCTGTACCCACAAAGTCCACGAAAATTGGTATTCAACAAATAATAACAAATCCACAGTAAAAAAAAGTATCATAACACCAAGATTTATGGTAGACACTGAAATGAAGGATCTCTTGTATATCATTTAAATTTATTTTACATACTAAGGTATTAAATGAGCAATACTTGATGTAGGGAAAAGAAACATAGACATTAATATTTCTACTTCTTCAGATTACAAACATTTTGGTAAACTAATTTGTGATTTGCATCTATCAAGAAAATTTCATGAAAATATAAAAATCCCCCAAAACACAAAATATTGAGAGGATTTAAAAAGTAATGTCTTACAGCTGGTTCCATGCCAGACATAATGAACACAGGGGGTGGTTTCTGGACTGGTTCCTCTTCATTGATAGGTTCTGGAGAGGGAATTCTATTCTCTTCCTTTCTTGACTTGTGGAATGCTAAAACAAACAACATATTCTTTGCCTTCAACTTGTCACAAGTAACTTTTCTACCTTTTCTTTGAAAGTTAAGAAATAACATTAATACTTTGTAACTAAACATCAGATGTAATATTCATTTGTTGATTTTTGTATTCACTCATTCCTTTAAAAGTTTAAAAAATATCGTATGAATGGATATAATAATTTGAATTTCATCTGAATGGATTTTTAATAATCTGACTTGTACAACAATAACTGTTGCATTGTTTATATCTGATATTTGAGTGAAATTATGTTTGTTCTATTAAGGCTGTCTGGGTTATACAAATTGCTTCTTTTCCTATATTTGAATAAAATTTTGATATTTTTTTTTGTAACAATTTGTCAAAAGTCAACAGACATGTTATTTCTTTTACTTTTCATAAAATATTTATGTAAAGTATATACCTAGAGATGGACCTTCAGGAGTTGGAACTCTTTCTTCTTTTGGTTTTTCCTTTAAAATTGTCAAATAAAGCAGAAAATATAATCATACAGTACTCATGTAATGTTAGCAATTTATCATATTATAACAAAAAAAATGTTGCAGCTGTCACTCTGTTCTGATTTGATGTTGATGATTTACAGTTTTACCTCTAATATTCATTGTTCGACATGCATCTTACATTTTGCTAAATGTATGAATTACAAAACAAATCCTGAAAATGACAAACAAGGTAACATACCCAATTCATATTTCAAAGTGTCTGGTGTATGTGACTAATTTGAAGTCTATACACTTTACAACTCATCACTGTTCAGCTTCTGAACAAATATGGAGTCATGCTGTTGTGTATATTCAGAGAAAAGTGTGTTGAAAATATTTGTTATTTGAACAGGTGAAGGTGATTGCAATTTAGCTACTACTCTTAGAGAAAGGGTATAATATTTAATTCAGCCAACATATAGTTTAAAATTATCTGTACCTACTTGTATATGAGATGTATTTTCTATCTTATTATCACATAGTTATAGGGTTTATTAGTAATTGTGTACTTCCTATCTATTGAATCATGTATAAAGTTATTGAAACATTTTGTTTGCCCCAAATTTACAGATAGCAACATGCAAAGCAAGTCTGAATAACTATGAAATGGAAATAAAATGCTATACTTACTTGAGGAACTTCAGCTTCAGGTTCATGTAACCCTTCCTCATAATCTATATCCTCCTCCTCTTCGGAGAACTCCCCATCCAGGAACTCAGCTACATCCTGGGTAGGGCTACATGCTCGTTCTAGTTTGTGAGCTAATTTTTCTTGTTCAAGTCTGTAAAACATTTATCAATGGCATTGATATAAATGAAAGGAAAGGGATATTTTTTATGTTATTGATTTTTCATTTAAAATGACTTCTAACTCTATATTATATTGCAATAACTTTCAGAAAAGTTTAAATTTGTATGCCCAAAAATATTTATCAGTTCAGTAAATTATAACTTTCTCTAAACACTAAATAAACCATCTTTGACAGATTCAAACATTATTAGAAAATATAAAAATATAGTATATATACCAATACACATAATTAACAGCGCCTGGTGATGTTTTATAGCCTGACCGGTTTCGGTCCGAAAAGGACCTTCATCAGAGGCAGAATTATACTATATTTTTATGCTTTTACATTTTTCTCACTGATACACATAGTTAATATGGCTTCTACTAACGAAAGCTCCATTTGGAGCTAATGTGTTTAGAGACTACTTATGTCAGTACACCTTTCCTATATTGCCTATTATTAGAAAATATATTCATTAAATTCATTAAAATACATTTGCTTCTGATTGGTAACAATAAAGTGGTTTTTCATTTTTATTAATTTCTAAATCCAAAACCTCAAAATCTAAAGTAAATATGGAAGCTTATTAGTTAAAAAGTCTAAAAATCTGTAAACCAGAGTAAATATAATACATCTAACCTTCCTGTATGATCATCCCATGTGACCTGCACACTCTGTGAAGGCTCCGGTCCTGAGTGATTTTCTAATGCTTTCCCTGTTAAATATATACAAGATTTCATTACTAAATAATTTTTTTTTTAGGGAGAAGATGATTGAAAAAACAACTATTAATGGGATTCATTCTATTCAAATGTTTGATTAATTATGATTATGACTTGAGAAACTCTCTTGTGTAAAGATATACCAGAATCCTTGCTTTGATATGGGAAACCAATGCACCAATACAAAATTCTGTCATACGGGTACAATCCATATGTAGTGTTCACAAATTGTTCTGTACACGGATTTGACAATATTCATGTTTTGCCATTGGTAACCCCAAAAGCAATATCATTTACTATAGTGTTTTGTATTCCAATATTAAATGGTAGAAGTTTTAGTTTTTGTCCACACAAATGTTCTCATATCAATTAATATATCTTGTATAACTGCAAATAGATAAATTGTCATGTTCTGTCAAGTATTAAATTTACAGATTTTGCAAAAACAAAACTTTAGTGAAAGACACATGAACAGAAAAAATGTCTACCCATGGAAAGGAGTGAATATAACTATTACAGTTAATATCTCACAACAGATTGTAGATGAAAAAACTTAAGAACATTGGTTTTTTTTATATAACTGATCCAAACCTGAGCTTGTTGGAGTCTTTTTTTCAACTTTATCATCTACAATAAGATCAAATGAGATTTCAATTTAAAATCACATTTCGATATCAAACATCAGAATAAATGTTAACAAAGACTTTTCATTTGACACCTTTAAATCAACTGAAATGTCTAACATCATTTTGTAAAAGCTCATAGAGATGTCAAATGTGGATATTCATGCATGTTTAAACAATAGATTTCAAGATTATGAATTGCTAATTGGTGGATGCAGGTATGCTTAGTTTCATCCCAAACAAGAATTCAAGAAATATTGAGTAAATAATATGGATAGTAATTACATAGAAAAATAATAAAGAAATTGGTGGCTCTTTTAATTGATTGTCTTAAGGCTTTGTAAGGTTTCAAATTTGAAAAACTCAATATTCTTATTTAATATATATTTGAACATATCAGTGTTTCAAATCAAGTAGAAAGTAATGGTCTGTGATATATATTTTAAACATTTTGTAATTTTGATTTCTACATTTTAACATGTTTAACTTCCTAATGGCACAATTCATGTTATTATTCATCTGATGTCATGTAGTTGTCGTTTGTTGATGTGGTTCATAAGTGTTTCTCCTTTCTCATTTTTTATGTAGATTATACCATTAGTTTTTCTGTTTGAATGGTTTTACATTAGTCATTTTAAAGCTTGCTGTTTGAAGTGAGCCAAGGCTCTGTGTTGAAGACCGTACTTTGACCTATAGGGATTTACTTTAATTCATAAATTGTGACTTGAATGGAGAGTTGTGTCATTGGCACTCATACCACAGCTTCTTATATATATATATATAATATTCAGGGAATAAGGACAATTCTGGCTTCTGTGAACATTTAAGCCATCATTTACTTTCACCTACCAGTTAAACTCCATCTGTTTTGTCTAGAACTATTTTTATCAGCACTACCGGACAGATCACCAGACAAATTACCACTACCTGTCAAAATAACAAACTCATCGAAATCAATTATTTTTCATTTACATATTAACAATTGCTGATTGCAATTATCTATCTTAGATCAGTTTCAATTTCTAGTATTTTCAATAAATGAATTTGGCTGTGAGTATGGAAACAAATTACATAAGCAGAAATATAAGGTACCTTGGAAGTCTGCATGTAATTTAAATCATATATTGTAAAATCAAACATTTCTGTATTCATTTATTATTGCAAAATTGTTCAGTATTAAAAAAATATGTGAGATTGTAAAAAAATTTGCAATATTTAAAACCAAATAAATTTTTGAAAGTAGTATTCACAAGTTAAAATTCATCATTTTCTAAGTTAATAGATCACACAGTTATACTAAAAACTTACAATTTAATCGCTTACTCCTTCTCCTCATTGCCTTTTTAGTTCTGGAAATAATAAACAACAATAAAACGGTATACTTGATAAAAATAAAAGATACTTCTCTCAAGATAAATATCTTTATAATTGGAAGTGTTTTTTATTTGAGAGCTTTTAAACTATGACAATTCTATCAAGTTTCATTTTTTTCTTTCATCACATATAAAAATATGTGGATGCATTCTTAATAAGCTGTTGTTCCAAGATGGCAAGACACCCCTGTCTTGTGCTACTTAAAAGTGTTGCCATAATAAAATGAAATATTTAGAAGGTATCTTATCAGAAGTGATAGAAATGCTAGTAGTCTCTCACATGGTGTATAACCTTTCTTTTTGACTCCAACCATTTTAATTTCCGCTATATACAAATTAATTGATGAAATATGGTCCTTTTTATTTATTGTAACCCAAAAAAACAGATTTGATTCTCAAATTCAGTGTCCTAATACAGTAAATTATAATGTTTTGTACTATTTGGCCTGAAAATTTTGTTTTACCCAACATGTTTTAGTACACTAAATAAACTAGCCCTCCTGTGTCATATACTGACTGGCTTTATAAACACAACACTCATTTTGTAGATTTTTTTTACCAAATCATGTTTAATCCTCATAAAACTACTATTCATGCTTACTATACTTCCTTCTCTTTCGGAAAAATCAACATCTGACTTACCTATGGTTATTAAACATACCGGTTATTGAGATCGCAAGAATTTCAGAAATCGAAATTTCGAACTTATAAAAGATTTTTCAATTTTTTTCTTTCTTTGTGAAACAGTTTTCAATCCTTGGCCACGCTTAAATCAGTAAAAAAATCTTGCATCTCCATATTGCCCAGACTAAGGAATAAAAAACTGAATCAACCCATTATAATAATGCAAACAGGAAAATGTGAACGTGCTGCAACCAGACAATTTGACGTCAGAAACTCGTCTTACTGCCCTTTTGACAATGATACCGGTAGAAGAGATTTGTTGAAGACTTTCAATGACCAGATCAACATGTAGTGATAATGCAACGTCAATAGAATTTGATTAGACAACATCATTTGAGAGAAGGACCTACGACCGCAATGTCAACTGCTAATCAAATTGATGAATGCCATTTTGCACAGATTTATGCCATGAATGTTTCTCATTAACTGAACTGCCAAAGAATCAACTGCAGAAAAACATTTAAAGCCTTAAAGTTTCAACCGCATAATTGCCAAAACCCGTTGTTATGAATGGAACAATGGTAAAAAGGTGAAAAACAGAACAAATAACCTGCCGAACAGAATTGGTTGACCTTTCTGATAATCATTTTGGCGTTTGATACAGGCAGTCATTGCTTTTGACGGTTACAAGTTCATTTGTAAGTGGAAAACCAAGGTTTCAGTGTATACCACAATATTTGAACGTTGAAAATGACGTTATCAATTCAACTTTCGACATGGCATTTTTTTTTTAAACATTGAAGTAATGAAAGAACTTTTTGTTCATAAGTTTGTTTTAAAAAAAATGAATATTTGAAAATAGGAATTACAAAGATTAATCTAGTGTTGCGTTTCTAAAGTCGGTCAGTATATTTGTCAGATAATCTTCTTTCTGTTGGTAAGATACAGTAACAATGATTTTGAGTCTTATTGTTTATTTACTGAAGTTATTTTCCTTTGTAATCAAGCTTTTAACACAAAACCAGCTCAGCTAGGAAATAAATTAGTTTTGTATCATTTTCACTACTTACTTTGATGCTGCCATAATACTTTCCATCTCCTTTGATAGAACTTCCCTCATTTCCATTGACCCTGCTGCTGGCACAGCTTCCTAAAATCAATACAAAATAAATAAAAATTCAAGTGAAATGTAGGTAATGAATAATTGATGAAAAAACTGTGACTAAATATTAATCAAATTAAATCAAAACTATTCATCAATGTTGTTTTTTTTTTATGGTCAACAAATGAATGCAATGAATGACTTGGAAGAAAAAAGACCAAAAGGTCAAAATACTGAGACAACTTTCTTATGAAAATTGTTTGCTACTGTTTCTGATATTTTATCTAAATTTTAAATAAAAGTTATTCCTGAGTAAAATGGACACATTGCAATTGTTGAGTCCAATAGTTGCCTGGTTGACAAATGTGTTACTAACCTCTTTCCCTCGATCTTCATCAATGGAATTTATACTACTTTTCCTATTCCTTCTTCCACCCTTTGATATTTCATCCTCAACCTCCACTACATTCCCTAGCCTTGACCTTATTTCAGCATCAGTGTCCATTTGTCCTTGACCTAACCTTGACCTTATTTCATTATCTGTGTCACTTTCACTAACTGTTTCCTTGTCAGATTCCATTACTTTTTGTACTGGCTTTTTCAATGTTTTTTCTACTTCTTTGTCAAAGTTCAATAT
Source organism: Mytilus edulis (assembly GCA_019925275.1). Taxonomy (NCBI): domain Eukaryota; kingdom Metazoa; phylum Mollusca; class Bivalvia; order Mytilida; family Mytilidae; genus Mytilus; species Mytilus edulis. Next base: position 62,606,801 of record CM034357.1, on the reverse strand, counting down.
TTCTGGTTTCAGGTCATTTGCTGATTCTAACCGTGTTGCTCTTGTTGCTTTTCTGCTACTTCTAGCTGGTGTTCTTGCTGGGGTACCAGCTTTTTTTCTTGACACAGACTAAAATAGAAATATTGAGGGTTGTAAATCAGGGGCTATAAAGAAACCTTGAAATTAGCAAGCAAAACATATTATAAATACTGCTTATATAAAATAAAGCATTCTTATTGCCTACTTCTTTATCACAACTTTTTGTCTGACAGTGATAATTCATTTAGAAAGACAAAATTAGAAATATTGATGATGAAATAGCAGCAATTTATATATTATAGCACATCTTTGGTTGCATAAAAGTTTACTGGAGGAAAAATACAATATTTTCAGTTGGCTATAAAACTGAAACCTCACAGATCTCTCCCATCTTGGTGAACAACTTTCTGACTTCATTTGTCAGCAATTTCAACTGTTTCATCTAATATAAAATTAATTTTAAGATGAAAATAAAAAAAATAACTTACCAGTGTGAGATTTGGATTGTAGTTGTGTGGAAACAATGACTCATCTACCCAGGCACTCTGTTCTTTACACTGGAAATAAAAAGATTTCTTAGTGTTTACAATATGATCCTCTGTGAACATCTAGTTTGATCTAATATCAACTATCTAAACTTTGGGTTGTAAATTTTACAGTATTCTTTAAGATATTAAAAGTTTGAATTATAAACTTGCAAATTATCTTCTTTACCTAGGATGCAGTAGAATTTGCCCACTCGTTTGAGGTGTTTTTATATTTAAACATGTATTTTCCAATTATGAAATATCTAATGAAACAATTTCTAAAACTTATATTCCTTCATTTTACTTCAGCAAAAATTGTTGTTTTAAATTAATTTTACAGTCCATCAGTTTTCTTTGTAATTTTCTCTATTTTTTTTAACAACTTTTTTTTTAGTTTGGGCAATGAAGGATACTATCTGTAAGAAGACTTATTGATTTCTCTCTTGTGTGTTCCTTCATAAACATATGTATCAGCTCTAAGTGAATAGCATAAGAGAACTTATATAATCAAGACAAGATGGTGTTCTGTTCTTACTAGATGGTGTGAACATATCAACATATCAACCTTTCAGTAGCTGTCGAGATGAAGAACAGCCATTAAAGCACTGTTCCTTTGATATGCTTGTTATTTTTTGAGATTTTCTTATCATATTCATCCACTTTATATCCGTTTTGATGCTATTGTATTGTCAATAAAATATTTGGAATGCAGATATACACTTATTTTACAAGCTAAGTTAGCTGTAAATATACAGTTTCCAGACTGAAAGAACTCTATTAATCAACTTACCATTAACAGCCAATGAGATGAAACAATAATCTTCTTTTGGTCCCTTGCAATTCTGAACTCTTTAGTGGTATCATTTGCCCTAGTGCTCTGTAAGCAGATATAAAATACATTGATTTTGATGCTAGACCATCTATCAACTGACATGGCTTTAAAAGACAGAGAATAATCCTTTTTTTTTTCAATTTAGAGGAATAAAATTTTCCATATAAAAGGAATTTTAAGTCTAACTCTGCCAATGAATCACAAAAATGTATTCAACTTTTAATAAACTACTTAGGCAATGTTGGCTTCCAGTTGTTCTCGAGAAGTCTTGTTTGTGTTTTCACCACATTTATACATTTTTTTACCTTAAAAGCTTAAGACCACTATTTTACCTATTCACAGTCAATATAATGGCTAGATGACAGTTACCCCCCAAACATATTTAGGTCTCACTAGAAATCTGCACTTTGGCAACAACCATCATAATGGCAAACATTTTAATAAATTAAGCAATTTTCATTTTAAGTGTTGCTCTCAATATCTTAGTAATTTATATTTCATTAGGACAAAATACCAAAACCACTGACAGTTTATCTTACCTGGAATATAAAATGTGTACATGATTCATCATATGTCCATCTATAATCTCCTCCTAGTAGTGATACCATATTGTTGTACTCCGCCTGGTGAGAACTCAGCTTCTTACTCACTGCTATAACTACTCCTTTCAATGGTCCTGCCTCTTGTTGCTGTAGAAAACATACATAGAATATAAAATTGATGCATTTTGAGTACAGAGTTCTTATTACAGCCAATTTTGACACTAAGTCTGATCATTTGAATATATAGATCGTTCTTTTAAAAAACAATTGGTTTAAATTACAAGTCATAACAACTAAATGAACGCTGTCCAAATGAGTTAGACTGAATAATTTATTATCAAGATCAGTACTGTCAGTTTAATAAGATAACACTGCATACAATCAAATACTGCTTAGATACATACAATTTTAACACAATGTTATGAATATTAGGTATAATTTAATTGAAACAGCAACCTAAATACACTAAGTAACCCCAAAAAAACAAAAATATCAAGATGTGGTGTGCATTGATAGATAAATATCTATGTCATATGCTGATGTATATTATTTGCATTTATGTTGCTACTTCCCTTAGATAATGTACACATGACATTTTATTTCTTCAAAGTGAAATATGGTTTTTTGAAAAAGATAAAACATTTCAGTACTCAAAAATGTAATAGTTGAGATTTTCAAAACTAAGTTCTCTGGCACTGTTCAGATTACCATCAACAGAAACAGAACTAACCAACTGAGGAAACATGTATAGAAACTTACAGAAAGTCCATCCATACAAGAGCCATCTACTTCATCTGAACCCCTTGTTGCTGTTGTAGCTCCCTCAGATATTTCTACTGCTCTCTGTAACTTGGTGGTGAACAGTTCCTCTAATGGCTGAAAATTATTATTATGGTTAAGAAAACAGCAATTTTATGTTTGAGCATTGTCTGCACATTAAAAACATCAAATAATCAAAGAGCAGAATGCTCTGAGGGATACGATTGCCATATAGTTTTCATTGACACATGTATAGCAGTTCTGCCAACTTTTCATTAAGCAAATTCGTGAGATTTGGCCAAAATAGAAAAGATCAAAGAGGAAAAAATTGATCCAAGGATACTGCTGCAAAAAAGCATGAACATGTTTGAGTCTCACGCATTTTTGGCAGCCCTGGCCTTGATAGTCCAAATGATTATGACGTCTTGGAAGGCTATTATATTTTTTTTCTTTGAAGCCTTAATTATGACGTCTTGAAAGGCTACTATATTTTTTTTTTCTTTGACGCCTTACTTCGACGTCGTTATTTTCAAAACTAATTCAACTGCACATGCAAAGGTAATATAAATCTGTATAGTCACTCAACTTTAAAAATAGCTAATCCCGGATACAAGTGTACGAGCAACGTACTTATTGAATTTTAAATAGGTGCCGATTTGACTAGATGCCGATTTAACCAGGTGCCGATTTGACCAGGTGCCGATTTGACTTGTACCAGTAATCTCGGGACTATTCACTTCGTATCTTATCACCGTTAATTCTAGGAGGAACCCCATTTCCAAGTCCCATATATTATATCAAATATTATTGGATGCCGAATTGACTTTTAAATAGGTGCCGATTTGACTAGATGCCGATTAAACCAGGTGCCGATTTGACTTTTTCTATGGGTGCCGATTTGACTTGTACCCAGTAATCTCGGACTATTCACTTCGTATCTTATCACCGTTAATTCTAGGAGGAACCCCATTTCTAACTCGCTAATTATTAATTTCCCTTGGGTCAGTGGGCATGAATCCTTCCGTACACACTCCTCTATTTAAATTGAGATCGTTCTTAATATAATACGATGTTTATCGACATCTAACGAGTTATTTTTTTCTTGACGATTTTGACGGGAAATACTTCTGAAAGGGAGACAACTCGAAACGATAATATGGAAGACTCCATTTCGGCTAAAGGGGTGTTATAGGTAAAACTTCATTGATTTTAATTTAAATGATGCATATGATTTTGAATTATGCAACAACAATATTAAACCCTCAATAGCAGGCAGACATAGAAAGAATCCAATGAGTTTCAAATTAATTAATAAGCGGGGAATCCAGAACAACCACTCAATCTGATACCCATTGAAATCAAGAAAACTATACGCATGCGCATTAATACATAAACAAACCTGCGACTTGAGATTTGGAACAAGAACGTTTATTAAATTTATGATATGATGAATGAGTCTCAATTTCTTTATGAGAGTACAGTATCAGTTTCATAACGGTAAAATATAGAAAACTCCACTTCAGTTCTTATATGACAGAAATAGAATTATCGGAATTCAAAGAACTCTCGCATTTATCAAAACTGGGGAATTCCCTCTGACGTGTTTCTAAATTTATAAAAACACTAAATATAAATACTGCTTAATTCTGATTTTCCGTGTTGTTAAAAACACGCATATAAGTCAAGGAAAAATCAAACATGAAGATTATGAGAAGAACATTACAGGAAAGTTGTTTATGTTCAATCCTTTTGCTTGTTTTTACATTTTAAAGCAAGACAATCATAAGAATCTGAGATGTTGCTGAATGTTTAGAATAAAACGGTTGACGTGAGGGAATGATCCCTGAGTCAACGGTAAAAGTCTACAGATTGCTTAAAAGCAATCGTATCCCAAAAACAATCATTGAATCTACAGATTTAGTTATCTAAAAACAAAAGAAACTAGATAAAGTATCTTGCTTATTTGCTAGGATACTAAAAAACTAAATATTCTGGACTGTCCAAATTTGTTTTATTATTTTATTGTGAATTGATTACTATCAGTATTAAAAATGACTTTGTCCCAAAAACTTTCATCTCATATTAAATTACCTGGCTTTGTCTTCTTTTGGCATTTCTGGCTTTTTTCTGCCGGTGGAGTCTCTAAACACTTCATAACATCCTGAAATAATTCCATTAAATGCACTTTTTAACTGATCTATAGAATAACTAATTCAAAATTTAAATGTCAAAAAAGTCCAACAAGGGACCGAACAATACACAAATTCAGAAAAGGATTAAACACATGACTGTTTGTCAAAGCTGTTCCGTCACACAAGTTTCATATTAATAGTAATCACAATTTTTAGATTTAATTAGTTATTCCATTCATTACTTTTTATGAAAATAAAGTAGAAAATGCAAGGAACCAGGTCTTTTTCTTTGTTTTGCAATACCATTGATAACATATATAAACACATAATGATGTATAATGCCAGAAAAAATGTGGATTGATAAAAAATATAAGCATTTACTGTTAGATCCCATTTTGGTCTGAATTCTTTTGTGGGATCCAGGAATCTTCCTGGTGAGGGAGAACTGATGCTGGCTCTTTTGGAAGAGTTCTTGGGTGTTGCCTCAAAATCATCATTTTGTAACGCCTGAAATATAAAGAAAACATATATATAGTATACCTATTTTTTCACATTTTTTTCGGTTTGCTAATAGAATAAAACATGCATTTGGCAAACTTGATCAGTTTTTGGTTTATTGATGTTGTCAGGCCTTTAGTTTTCTTATTTGGATTGTTTCATATTTACTTTTATGATAGCTTGGTGTGCGGTAAATGTTTTGCTAATTGTTTAAGCTCATACAGTGAACTCTAGTCTTTTGGCCTCTCATGGAAAGTAGTCTAATTTGAAATCAGACCACATCTTCTTATATCAAATTAGCATAAATAAAAATAACAGTACCTGAAATGCATAACAAAGTATATTTACCTGCATAGATAATGTGAAACTCTATTGATCTCGTGACTGTAGTTAATTGTATATTATCTTTAAACATTCTATAATATATACCTTTACTCTCTGATTTACAACTTTTGGTTGAGCAGGAATAGGAATAGGTTCTTTTTTCTGATGAACATTTTCTTTCTGACTCTCTTGAAAAGGTTTAGGACTATTTGTTGACAGTGTTTCTAAATTTTCTTCATCTCTAATATTTTCTTTGCTCTTGTCTGCAGGTAATGCACTGTCTATTGTCATTTCAGAGTTAAAACCTTCCATGGCTTCCATTGTTTCCATGCCAACAGAAAGATTACCACTTCCACGTCTTGACATGTCCTTATGCTTAGAATTTGCTATAGAATCATGCTTTGAGCTATTTGCTTGGTCCCCTTGTTCATAATTGTCAACTTTTTTATCAGTTAGTTTACTGGCTTTGTTATCTCCCTTCATTGAGATATCTTGTTTAAGAGATTCATTTTTATCATTTAAAACAGTTTTACTAAGTTCTGATTCATTCTCTTCCATAACATTTTCTTGGTTATCAATGAGATACTTTTCTAAAGGCTCTGGTTTTCCAGATTTGGCACATGCTAAAATCCACCTGAAATATTCAAATGAAGATAAGTACAAGCTTCTAGATTTACAAAAGGTTAACTATTAAATAATTGAAATATATCTTAAATATAAATGAATGAGTTATAATATAAAATGTTTCTGATAACTTGACAAAAGTCACTAGCTGTAAGATGCATCACATTTTGATAAAAGTACATCTAAATGATCCCTTAAAAATATTATTTTAAAATCTCTTACACAACCCTACTTTTCAATATATATTATTGCATTATATACATGTTGTTTTACAAGTTAAACATACGTTTTAGATAATGCTGGAATCCCCCAGTTTTTGGCAGCAGTGTACTTCTGACCAGAGGCCTCCTTGGTTATCAAATGGGTTGTAGGCAAAAGTCCTTTTTTGGCATTTCTCACAAAATATTCCTGCGTCCTGTAAGAAAAATAATACTACACTTAACAGATCAGACAAAAAAATGAAATATAAACACATATATATTTTATATGCATTGATCATGACTGATATGGGATGGTTAACATACTCTTAGAAATATGATATGCATATAAGGACAAGAAAATGTTTAAGTGATGTTAATATAAACCTTCTTTTGAACAAAACCAACACACTGACCAGCTGGTTCTGAGAATAATTTTTTTTAAAGAAAAATTGAATTAATTTAAAACAAGCTTAGTGTTATCTAGACATTTTGAATTCACACAGAAAGGTCTTGTCTGCTTTAAAGATTATAAATTATAATTGAATTTTGTGTTCGTAAAATTTTGTAATGTGTAAAGCACAACCACTCAATTATATTTGATAAAGCGACAATAGGAAAAGATATCCCTTAATCTCTAATACCCAACATTTGTAGCAGTAGAGATGAAAGTTATTATTTATATCCAATAAATACAATTATGGCTTTTAACTTATCCTAGTTAATAATGAATAATTCTTTTGAGTTAGGTTGTTAGTTTAAGGAGGTATCGAACGCCTTGAATAAAATGAACCCTAAACTTGAACCACACTTTCTCGGAAAAAAAATATTGGATATATAATGTTTGACAAACACTAATTTTGATCATTGAGAAGCTTAATATTTCCTTAACAATAGAACATGATTACATTGTTTAGCTGGTTTTACCAGAGTTATCTCCCTGTAGTGTTAGGTATCACTTTAAACCAAAATTCTTTCCCCTCTATAATAATGAACTTACTGAGCACCTATACACTGGGCAATATGCATCAGACATTCTTTTTCTGTTCCAAACCAACCACTGAAACACAATATAAATATCTATTTGTTGCAGTTGTATATATCTTCTGGAATTTTTTGACAAAACATATAAATGTTTAGTTGTAATATATAAATACACATTCATGTTTGCACACGATTCCAATACTTATACACAATTCCTTTGCAGATGGGTCAATATTCGCAATAGTTTCTCCATAGGCGGTAATGGTTATGTTTTCTTCTGTTGCTCAGTCCATATCGTTAACTTGGATATGTATCATGGCTCGTTTCGAAACTGAGACATTTTCATATATGTGGTTAAATTTCAGGGTCAAAGTGAGATGACTTTTTTCTGTAAATTAGCAAACCCCAAGAATCCTTTTGTGATGCAACTCTTTGTGGTAAAAAAATCCTTTTTAACACAATAAGTTCTTTGAAAATTTAATACTTTGAACACATTTAATAGCTCCATAGTTTTTACACATTTATTCTATGTTCCCCTACTTTCAAAATCATCACAAATGGTTTAACTCAGTCACTTGTTTATCAAAGAAACATGTCAAATATCACTACACAGAGATTTTTTGTTTACACACAACTTTTGAGTTCTTCATTTTGAGGCGCATTAGGGATATTGACCCAGATACCTAGATTTTGTACTGTTGTACAGTGTAATAGAATGATACACAAATAATGACTTTTAATCCATTAATTAAATACACATAATTTTATCTGACTGCATCATGATAAGTGGTTTTGAAATTCAGTAATAAACTTTATGTATCTTTTAATACTTCTTGTAAACAATCAATTGTTTTATTTATCCTTCATGAACCATTAATTGTTTTCATTAATACGTTCCAATCCCTACTGACTCACCTGAATGATAAAATACAGTCCACCAGTGGATTGTCTTCAATGTTGATATCCACGGGAAAAACAGTGGATTACTACTCACTGGTAAAAGTGTGTCAGATTCTGCACACATTTGCTGTAATTAATAGATATATTTCAAATATATGTTTTCAGTTCAAAGCTTTAGAAATATATTTTTTTTTTAAATCAAAATTTCTCTGATTAGAATCTCTTAATTGCAGATCTGTTTACCAAATTTGAAAATACAAAAAAAAAAAAAAAAAAGCCAAAAAGCATTAATTTCAATGACACAGAAACATTTTAATAAACAAGCCATTTTTTAATGGATTAAAACCAAAATTGGTTTGATAGATTCTCATTAATTTGACTTTTTAAACAGAGACCATAATCAGGTTCAGATATTCTTCAATTTTAGTTTAAAGCTTGCTCAGCTTAATTGAGTATCAAGAATTTTATCTCTTCGTTGTATTTTTCCAAATTAATATTTAATGTCTCAATGTGATCTTATTTCAAAATTCAGTTTTTAATATCACAACCTTTCTCAGTCATGTTTGTTATCTCCCCTTAATTTAAAAAGAATGGGGGAAAAAAAGCTTTTCTAAAAGTAATACGTATAAATATTTCCAGCAATAATAGCTTCAACTGTATATTCACAGAATCTTTTTATAAGAAGTTTGCTCATTTAAAAACCCTTTACACACTTTCTTTAGAAGTGGAAAATATTAATATCTTTGGCATCTAAACAGTACTCAGAAATTTCACTTCTTTTGTCTTTCAACAACTGTTTTATGACTTCGTTAAATCCTATAATTTTTCAAAAAGTATGTCATAACATTAAATACAAACCAGCCAAGTACTGGTCGCTATTTCTCCAACTGTTTTGTCCACAGGAAATCCATCTACAGGAACAACACCATAATCTGGAACCAGTCTGGTGTTCCCTTGATAAACTTTTCCTGAAAATTTAAAAATTGTTGTAGTAGCAATTTTAAATAGTTAAATAGTAACCACAAGAAATTATTTTAATCATTAACAAAATGAACAATTTCTGTAAAAGCAGGACCAGAACAAAAGTATTGCTCTCATAAAAAGTTTTTTTAACACTCATACAATTGCTTTGGAAATAAGAAAGAGTAGAAGAATTCTAAATTAAAACAAACCTCCTTCCTCATTTACAAATTCTGTTAATGGAGTATGCTGCTCTTCCTCAAATCCAAAAAACATAAATGATTTCCCTGTAAACACCTTTTTCTGTATCTGGCTGTCACCTTAAATTAAATCATATATTAAACATATTATTTCATATGTAAATTATATTTGGCTTATATTAGAATTAAATACAAAAATTTTGTAAATCAGTGATTTTTTTATACACTTTTCAGTCACAAAGAAAAGGGATAAAAAAGATATTTTTAACTTACACAAGAACTTAGAAATAAGAAGATGAGGTAAGAGTGTCAATGTATACATGTATATAAGGTACATTTATATCTATACTAGTAAAGGAAGAGACCGATTTCATTGAGCCACAACTCCTCTGAAGCCATACATAGTTGGAAATATTTGTGATATGACATATAAATGTAGTGTTTTGTACTTCATTTTTTTTCCCCACAGAAAATGCCAATTTTTGTGAAATTATCCATGGACTGTTATTTATCCGAGTTTTTTATGCTTTTGCACATGCTAAGTTTTCAAAACAACTCTTGGTTTCAACGCGTGGTAAATTGTACCGCTATTTCGCTGGCATCTTCTAGTTAACTGTGCATACATAATTGATAATAAAGATGTTATCAGAACAATCATGCTGTAAAGATACAAATTTTTCAGCCTTTTGTGTTATACAGGGTCACCTGGGATACAACTTAATGCAAAAATTCTACTTCACAATGACATACTTAAAGGGAAATTCCACAATTTTTTACTTATCATCTAATTATGTTCATCTTAACATAAAAAACACATTTGCAAAGTTTTAAATTTATATTCCTTCTAATAACGGAGAAAATCAAGTATTTGTAACTTTTTTGGTTGAATTCTCGAGTGGGTCGTGACGTATTAGCCCGATTTATTGAATTCTGGGAAAAAATAAAATCTGTTTAACTCTTATAGCTTATCGACAATATACGTAATTAAAAGCGCACAGCTGACGAATGGTCGAAGTTATTAACCACAATATAAGAATGAACGAAAATGAATATGCATATACCGTTTTGTATTGATTGAATTAAAGTCCTATAAAATTATCTCTAGTAAATGTTTTTGAATAAATTTAATTAATTATTGTTGAGATTTTTTTCATAAAATATTTATTGAACATTTTTACCGTTATTGTTTTGATAATCATTTCAATGCAACTAATGTGTGAGCAGAGTGTGTATATTATTTTGTAAAGGTCACTGTATATTTCTCGGCTTGAGGTCAATTCGTTTACCTTGTAGCTATTTAGCCGCAGGTGTGAGTTCAAGCGTACACAGGTATAAATGTTGTTATTTGGAAAGGATAAACAGAAAGGATTAGAAAGAGTATGCTGTCACGATGTTAATACACTAAGATTTAATACACGATGAGAATAAAGATACAATAATTAGATTGTGTAAATTAATTGAAAATAAAATTCAGATTCGTAATTCCGAAAGTGTATAAAAATAAAAGGAAACAATTTTTGATTACTTTCTTAGCGGCAATTGGCGTAAAGATTCAAATATGAAGCAAAAAATAGTAGTTTTAATCTTTTATAAAAACTAAATGCAATATTACCCAATTTGATATACCATTGTACATCTGTTTGATATCATTGACTTTACCGGAATTTCTTAACTTGTATTTAAATCTGGCTGTGTTTAAATGCTAATAAAACTATTGCAATTTTAAAGTTTTTAATTGACAAAAAAATACAACATACAACATGCATGATTTTTTATTAGTTTCTTTTTAACATTTTATTCTTACATAATTAAATTCATTTGATAATCATTTACACGAACTTTTTGTGAAAAGAATATCAATTATCTAAGCTAAGGCATTATTTCTTTTGAGGATTTTTGAGGATTTTTTTTTAAAATTCTATGATAATATTTGTGCAATGTTGAACATGATAGCCGTCATTAATCCAAATAAGTAATACAGTAGTTGTAATAAAAGTTATATTTTAGTCATGCATAACTGATATTGACGAATTTATAATAGTTCGTCCATACATCGTTGTTCTTGAAACAATCATTATTAGTATACATGTAAGTTTCCTGACGTATAAGAGCCATTGAGGATGAGCTCCAGAAAAATCAGACTAGTGGCGTTTCGTTCGTTTGTTTGTTGGGAAAGGAGAGGAAATGCAACCGCTTGTACAGATAAACGACAGAATTACCATACAAGCATTTATAGTCAACACAATCAGAAAGAGTTCCCATCGTTAGACGGGGAATATGAAGGCTTCCAAGAATGAACAAGTGACATGTCTAACTCTGAACAGTTAGAAAACAGACTATCGACATCGACCGCTTGTTCTTAATATTTGAAACTGTATGCATATATATACGTATACGTTTATGATATATATAGTGATGAGTTCTTGCGTCTGACAAAAACTAAATTCCTTTATGGTTATATCTTGCCATACGTTTATATTGGTTTGTAAGGTGATTACTCACAATCGTTATTTGAAAATCCTGTTTGTGAGATGTAGATTCATTTCAATACAGAAATTTCGTCTATATATTTCACAAGTGTATAACACGGAGAAGCTCTGAAGGTCCATTACTCCCATTTTGTTTGGGTGTGAACCATCGATGTTTACAGTAATATCACAGAATAAGATGATGATGGTAGAAAGAACTATGGGCGTCATGTGGCAAATATTACATGCATATCGGACAATGAGTTGTCAATCTGTATGAAAAGATTTCCAATACAACCATATTATTGAGAAGGAATGTTTACATGCTATACTCTCGTACTAGTATTACAGGGTTCTTGTGGCGTTCACCTTAGACACACATCTTTTTAACAATGTTTAAAAAAAAAGACAGAACCAATTTAATGTCATATTTCCCTATTTTTTAAATATAACTAAAAGTCTTTTATCTGACAAGAATACCCCTATTTAGCGAACAAGTAATTTATTCTTTTATTAACTTCTGTTATTGAATACCAAGAAAGAAAATAAATCCCGAAATTAATTTGAAACTTTGATACTCAAAAGTTTCCCAGCAAAATATTCACATTCCCTGGGGATAATTAGTGTTCGTCCAGTGGCATATATAACAATTGTGATGACGAATTACTTCCTTTGTTCGAGAACAATCTTATTGAAATATAAATCTGTGATTTTACTAGGTCCACAGCTTCAATGAACCAAAGCAAAAGTTATACATCGACCTGTATTTAAATCAAATTGGTTCTCTTCTTCTTCTGGTATACAATAGTCTATCGACATTCGATGATTACATACTGTTGGCATACGTGGACTAGTCTATTTACAACACTTTTACCCCTATTTATTCAAAATATATGTTTTTTTCTTATGTTCAATGTATACATGTATATATTTTAAATTGCGCTATAGCTCCGTAACTTTCTATCCAGTCGTATAAACGAATCGTCGGCAAGTGCGTACATTTTTTTAAATCAATATTTCTGGTCTGTTCCAATCTGTCCTTCACTATTGACAATGACTATATATTACATTTTCCCAAATTCACCCTTGGAAAAAATATTTAAATAGATTTTAATTTCATCAAATCTTATTTTTTGGGTATTATTTATATGTTTATGAATTATATTCTTTACACCAGAAATGTTATTTATAAACAAGCGTATGAGTTTAGTAATGACAAGTAAGACAGAGTTGTATATTATTCATCTGATAGTTCAAAATGGAAAGTTATAAGTTATAAGTTATCAGCCGTGTACACTGATCAATACCTGCAGAAGTGAAACGATGCATGAACTTGCAAGCCCGACAGGAAATCGCTTGAATACCTGGACGTGTCACCTCACACCCCTCACAATACCTTTGGAAGTAATACCTTTAGCCATGCTGGTGATCAGATGAGGGAAGATCAAAATATATTTGTTTATTACTTTAAAGAATTATGAACAAATTAGATTTTCGAAAACAATTTTCACGGAACACTTATTTATGATTTCAACTTTGACTTTTCACCTAATTCCAATATCAACAGTTTAAAAACAACAGACCATGGTAATTTAAAAAAAGTAAGAATATTTTTCGTATCAAGTTAGTTAGTCGGATAAACAACCGTACGATTGACAAGATATCGACACGCAATTACGACTACATCGGTTACTGTAGTTTTGTTTCTTTGTGGTTTATAGACATATCGTTTTTATTAATCGGGAAAGAAGACAAAATGGCGGATCGCAGAGAATTGATACTCTAAATTTAAAATCGATGGTGATCGCTTATCTAGCGGAATAAAACTTTAATATCTATGAATTTGAGCATTTTTATACAGAATGAACATAATATCAATTTTTGATTTTTTTGCGAAGTTTCCCTTTAAGGAACAAAACACAAACAAACAATACAAACTTACCATCAGGATTTTGAGTCATTTCATCCGCCTCGGTTTCTACAGGTTTTTGTTCTGTTGCTGTAGGTTTATCTTCATTTTTCATGGTTTTATCCTGTGTATTTTCTAAAATGTACAATTTAAAAAATAATCAGTATTGAATATTTTAAAAATCATCATAATATCATGATGTACAATGGGAAGCAATGTTTTCAGCCTTTATTCTAACCTAACCTGAAACTCTTGAGTATTCATAAAAAATAGAACCGGTTGAACATCAGATATATTTTTCAATTCGGATCAAAATTATCAACATCAGTTTATTCATTATCAAGTCAGTGATGTGTCCAGGTCAAAGTTAATAAGGCTGGGTCAACTTATTTGAAGCTACAAAGCATTGATATATAATTTTATCAAGAGATGAACAGAGTGATACAGACAATGGCACAACTGATAATTATTTATACCTTCCATTGGTTGTATAAGATACTGTGACATGATATCCATTTCTTCTTCTTCCTTGTGATCATCCTTGTCAGGTTTTATATTTTCTGGTTCTAAAGTTTTGTTTTGGATACTCTCTTTTCTTTCAAGTTTCTTCTGTTTGCTAAAATGTTATAAAAATCACAATTACTTATAATAGCAGACTCAAAAACTTAATCAGTTCATAGGAGGCAAAAAAGCTTATTGTGTTTTAATATTACATATCTACAAACAAATATCATCACCAGTTTCAAAGTATTAACAAAATTTCTGCAACTCTTTAAAAAAAATATCTTACGACTAAAATTGAGAGTTAGTTATACTGAAATGTGAATGACTTAATAGTATTTTTACTTTAATTTTTTTTGGGGAAAAAGAGCCCGATTCTAATATTAACTGTTAAAGTTCAACAGCATCATCTTAGAAGGTGTGGCACTGCTTCATGCCTGATTTAGTCAAATATGTATAGATTAAATCTAAGATGTAAAACTTCTAGATTTCATTTAAGAAGTGTATGACTTCTATTATATATATAAAGGTTCACATCACATGCAAAGGCTGTTTGAGATGAAACCTTCTGCCAAACAGTAGACAGATACCTGAGCACTCTGTAGAAAAGTTTACCAGATATTAAAGTTAAAAATCTTCATATATTTGGAAACTAAGTATACAATTTTGATGACTAAGAAGTTACTTTAATCCTTACACTGTTAATTTTGGAGATTCTGATTCAGGTTGAGGAATATCTAGACATGAGAATGGTGCTTCATCCACTGTTCTACCATTACGGTAACATTCTGCAAGCCAGGCTGGGGAAACAACCTGAGGTCTATAAATATACCAAGTAAATACCAATAATTTTAAACTTGAACTCAGTTTTGCAAAGATTTTTTATTGAAATTGAGTGATCTACATGTATGTCTGATATTTTTTCTTTCTAGTAATAAATCATTCCTTAGCCTCATTTTTGAAGTTGAAAGTAACTGTAAATGCAAGAATCAGTGTTGAACCTGATGAATCATAAATAATGTAATTAGACATTCACTTTTACTCATGAAAATTTGTGTTAATGTTACAAATAAATATAAGATGATAGATAATTTTCTGTTATAGTATAGTATATTTTTTGTGCAAATAGTTTGTAAAATAAGGCAGTCTTAGAATTGATAAAACTCCTTGTTTTAGTTTTTCTTATATAAAGAATTCTTCAAATATTGATGTGCAATGAAGAAAAGAATATTACTACCACTTTATATTAACTTAGATGCATAATTATCTCATTGGCAATCATACCACATCTCCTTATTTTCATACCAGTATTTCATTACAGATCAAAAATTGAACTGGTTTACTGGAAAATGTCTTATCAAAATCAAAGTGTATTGTCCTAGAAACAAATAAATAAGGATTTTATATTCATGTATTTTTTTAGACATTTACCTGAAAGTGTTTGAAGTCAGTAATTCAATATCTCTGTCAATTCTTACTCCCAGTATGACGTGAGTGACAGCTTCATTTAACTGGTTAAGTCTGAAAACAACATGTAATAGAAACAGATACATAAAATGATTAAAAAAAAAGTAGATAAAAATGAAGATATGATTAACATTATACTAAAGCACACAACCATTTCCTAGTTTGTTACTGATTATTGATATAGTTTCTTTAAAACATTACTATCCATTTCTTTGTTAAACTGTTAATTTCGTCACAACAACAAGCTTTTGTTTATGTATTTTCTGTGCTTAAAGCTTGTTGTATGCATTTTCTGCAATAAAAGCATGTTGGTTTTTTTTCTGCATAATAAATGTAGAGTGTCGCAACTTGAGTTATTAATCAAAGCTGTACTGTATAAGAGGTGTTGATTGTAGAAATATCATTGCTAACTCATCCTTGGTTTCCATGAAATGAATATAACACAATTTTATTCATATTTACATACTTGGCATAGAAATATAGTGATTACTAACAGTATCATTACTCTAACTGCATTCTATACCAACCTTGTAGCACCACCAGCATTTATCACTTTCTTCATTTTTTCAAGGTCTTGTCCACAAAAACCACTCAAGTAAATCTAAAAATAGTTCATAAAAATCATGTTATGACAAATTATTTATATGTTTACATCATATAAAATGACAATTCTTTGATTACTATTGAATTTGTGTTCACAAAAATAACCATTAAATTTTGTCATTGGTAAAATCATAGCAAAGGGTATGTCAAGTATGGATAATAATAACATACTGTAGATTCATTCTTATCAGATGGTATTAAGATTTGTTGGTCTGCTTGGTAAAATGCAAGTTTCCAATACTCCAATTTTGAATGTAAAATTTGTCAAAACCATGAATCATGTGTCCAATCTTAATGCATAAAAAATAAACACTCAGTTTTTTTATATGAAGATCTATGGTGATGTTTGGTAAAGCTTTTTATTCAGAAAGTTGACAAGAAGTTTACTTTATATATCAATTACCTTACAACCATCAAGGAAAAGATCTGAAGGTGGACGAGATAGATCTATGGTTTGTAGTGATGATTCAATATGATCATTCTTTTGTGCCTGTGTCTCACTGAATGTAGTCATGTCAGATCTGGTTGTAGCAGCTGTATCGTTCATTCTTGTCATGGCAGCAGTCTCGTTTACCTGGCAGTTACCTATCATGGAGATGTTTGAAATGCTGCTGATGTCAGCAATACTAGAAACTCTATCTGTAATATTTTTAAAATACAAAATAAAGCATTTTTTAATTTTCCCAACTCACATATTTTTCAAGAATAAATCATGTAGCCACATTATGAATAATGTAGTATAAAATCTCAAAGTGAAAATTTGTTTAAACAATTTTCTCTAAAAGAATCAGAATTACAATACCATTCCAGTGTCTTCCCTAGAAAATACTTGATGCATGGTGGGTCTAAGGTGAATTTGCAACGCGGAGCGCAGTGTTGTTTTGTAGAATTATTTTTATTACACTAGTGAAATGAATTGTGCATGTCAGTTTAAAAACTTCACATAAATCTGCAATACAGTCAGGAACAATACTTAACATTTTCTCCCAAGGCCAGCCAAAAGTTTTTTCAAGGGCCCTGTAGAATTTTTTTAGGCTCTACCAGGTTCGTTTTGTACTACAGGTACATACTTATTAATGGTCTGGAATGTTCTTATATAAAAGCCAAAAATATATGTTTGAAATACCTTATATAGATGTAGCTTGTTTCTGATTATGATGGAAATAATAAAATAATTAAAAAAAACACATGAGTTTTTCAGAATTAAAATCCATTTAGCCATGTATGTTCAGACTGGTTAACTTTATATATTTGTAATATTATTATAAAAAAAAAACAAAAAAAAAAAAAAAAAAAAACAGCCCTCCTAGCTTTCCATACCCTAGATGTAAATTATTTTAGTAAAAAGTATTATCAGTTTCACCCCAAGTAATTATTGATTTTTTCATGAATAAATCTTAACAGTTATATAACAATGTTCCAAAATGAAATCCTTACTGTCTATAAATAACAATGAAATGTAACTGTTTCCTGTTTTAAAAGGGGTTTCCCGAATTTTCCCGCCAAAAAGCACATGGTTTTTAACTATTGTAAACAAAGCCTTCAATTTGTGATCATGGATTACAGCTTTAATTAATTTAATTTAGATATAGATATTCAACTTAAGGTACAGTCAAGCAATGTTTTTACTTTCTTCTGGATTAAAACTAGTTTGAAAGATCAGTTTGAAAAATAAAATAATTTTTGACATCAAAATAAGACGATCTGATTGTGAATATTCAGTGACCCATAAATTTTTTGAACTCTGCTACGGAGGTCAAAGTTACATCATGTTTCAACCCAATGATCTGTATTCTCTGTTACAACATCAACTGCGTTAGATATAAATATTTCGATGTCAGACTTATGATTTCAAAACGTTAAATTTATACTGCAAAAGGTTTACTTTTTATTTTTCACGGAAGGATATTTGGAAGCTGTATCAGGCTATAATATTTATCATTAAAACAATTTGAACTCCCGATTTCTATTATGCAATCGAAGTCTTCAATGTTGCTCTATCTTATCAACGTGGTTGTAAAATCAGAGCGTTGCATCTAATTATGATCAATTTATCAGTCCAGTGAGTTTGAAACACCTGTTGAGTTTTATCACTTGTCACTTCATATTTTAAGATAATAAAAATTTCACACATAGCGGGATACATAGCGGGTATGATAAACGCATGGCGGCCAAAATTTTATGCGTAGCGGTACCGCAATGCATGAATAGCCTAGGGAAAACACTGCATTCATTTTGTACAATAAATTTACATTAACTAAGTTTCATGCATCAGATGCACATTTTGATAATTTTAAATGTCTCTTCAGTGATGCTCAAGGCCTAAATATATGAATATATCCAAAATCTAATATGAATGTTGAAGAAAGGAATTAAAAAAGGACCACC
This sequence comes from Mytilus edulis, assembly GCA_019925275.1. Taxonomy (NCBI): domain Eukaryota; kingdom Metazoa; phylum Mollusca; class Bivalvia; order Mytilida; family Mytilidae; genus Mytilus; species Mytilus edulis. The sequence goes on along the minus strand of CM034357.1, from coordinate 62,587,968 downwards.
ATGTATGTTGTCCAAGGGAGATAACTAATGTAACATAGAGCTTAAGTAAATGTCTATGTCTATTTTATCATTAAAGTATTGAAGAACATTCCTGATTGTCTGTTATTTATTGGTTTGTACAATTACCGATTCTTCACAGGAATATGCTAATTAACAGCAGATATGACATCAAAACACAAATGCCTCTGAGTTTAAACACTTGTCAGTGAAAATCTACTAGTTCCCTTTGCCAAAAATCTCATTTGCAAATCAAAAGATTTTTATTGGTAAGCAAACATATGCATTACAATATCATCCTAATACAGATAATTTTCACTTTTTCAGTACTCAATAACTCACTTTTTGCTTTACCCTTCTCTGGTGTAGATGTCTTCACTCCTGAATCTCTGCCTTCTAATCCATATTTACTCTCATCAAGACAGTAGCCTTTCTCCACAGAATCATATAACCATTCAGACTTGATAATGTGCATCTTCCATTTCCTAGCAAACTCATACTTCTGACCTGAAGACAAAATGTAAAAATATAATTATATCAGAAAAAAATCTAATTGAGAGACAGAATTGACAACTTTGAAAATCCATAACATGAGCTAATTGTTTCTGCAAAGTCAAGTGCCAATTGATGTTTTACACAAAGTTAAAATTTATATACAAATAAACTTATTCCAGGGATAGAAACATAAAGGATGTACACCTTTGAGGAGCCAAAAATTTCCAGGTTAAATTTTTTCTTAACCTGAATTTTGGGTTTATAAGACTGTAAAAAAATAATTGGTGAAGAAAAAAATCAAATGGTGGTGCACTTCTTTTTTTGCTACAGCCCTTTGAAAGTACTCAATTTTGATGATTTTCCCATTTTTCATCAATTTTTACATATTTTTTAGCTATTTTCATGAAAAAGATCACAGTTGCACAATTAAACCTTTGTTCATACTTTCAATTAAGATGAAGTGGACCAATCTTAATAAATTTAACTTACAAAAACTATAGGTAGGTGAAGATATAAGATAGTTTTAACATATTTTGATGCTTTTTGTGTCAAATTTACCATGTTACCAATTTTGTAAATTTGTGATATTTCTCTGTTTTAAGATCAAAATGCATAATCTTTCAACTTTTTTTGTTATAAATGATTAAAAAAATACATATCTAAGAAATTTTAGAAGAAAAAAAAAAAAATTAGATGAACATAGTTCTGGTAAAATCATTTTTTGTAACCCTCTTCCATTTTCTCAAAATTTTGACTAAAAAGACTGACTTGATTGGTAATAAAATTTGAAAAATTAATTACTCAAAAACTACTCATTGTAGATACACAATTTTTTCACAGAGTAAAGTTTGATTATAACATTTTTAAAATTCATTGATATTTTCCACTTGTATCTCATGTTTTTGAAATTATTCCAGAACGAGATTTCAACGCGACAGAAACATCAGAAGAATACATACTTAACAGTTATATAACAAATTAATAGTGGGTTAGGGTATAAATATCAATCATAGTTAATATGTAATTACCTGACATATATTTATTCAAATTATAAGTTGTGAAATGATTTTTTTACCTTTAGGTTTATTGATGATGAGATGAGTACACTCCTTGACCTTCATTTCACCTGTATATTTGCCACCTGAAAAAGTACAAACATCCTGATGCAAAATTTTGAACTAAGTAATCCAATTTTCTATAGGTATTTGGTCTATATTATTCAACTGAACATGCAATAAATTTGAAGATGGAAAGAAAATATGACAAAAGTATTTAAAAGAATTTAATATTGAAGTTTGTGTTAGAAAATAAAATCAATGTCTTAATCCATATTTTTTTTACAAAATCTTTCTCATAGAAAGCAGATGTATGAAATTTTATCAGATATAATTCAAACAGTTTTATTGATTGACTGTAGTAAGAAATAAGAAAGCTCTTCCTGAATACTATAACTAATGTAATCAGAAAATGAAATATGTTTATAAAGATACCAATAACATTTTTTATAACCTTGATCAAGTATATGAGACAACACTCTCCTGAAAATTTAAATTTAATAAATATTGTGATGAGAATATCTTTATACAGTGTATAATATCAAAACTATAGAAGGAAAAAAAGACTTTACTTCAAAGATTTTAACCTAAGAGGCTATGAATATTGAAACAAAAAACAATGTCAGAAATACTTTATCCATGCATACATAAAAAGGCCGTTAATTTTCTTGTTTGAATTGTTTTACATTGTCATTTCGGGGCCTGTAATAGCTGACTATGCGGTATGGGCTTTGCTCATTGTTGGAGGCCGTACAGTGACCTATAGTTGGTAATTTCAGTGTCATTTGGTCTTTTGAGGAGAGTTGTCTAATTGGCAATCATACCACATCTTCTTTTTTATATGTACTACAAAAGTTATATAATGTTACCCTCAGCTTCAATCATGGTCTTCATTTCTCCCCTTTCAGTTGAATCAAACCCAGAAACTGTTATAACCAATCCATAGAATACAGGACATGAATATTCATGAAACAGGGGATCCGCACCATGGATGTGTCTGTAAATATAAGTCACATATTGTTCCAAACAGTAAATACTTATTCACACTTACTAACATACAATTTAATTTTTAAGGCTCCTTTCAAAATTTCAACACTTTTGGAATTAAGTTCTGGACAAATAAGAAAGAAATTCTACATAGGGTATCACAGAAATAACAAACAAGAGTTTATTAACTTTATTTTTATCAAATTAAATATACAGCACATGCAATTATACATACCCATCTGCTGATTTCTCCCACACCTTTTCCACCCATAATGGTAACATAATCTGTTTTCCAAGGTCGCCAGAAACCTGAAATCATTTCCAATGAGTTATCACTTTAGATATTACTAGAACACACCCGTGATATCGCGGGTCTGTGACTGAATTAAAGAATATCACTATGCGCAAGCCTTATTTTAGTATTGGTATTGTCATCTGATAAAGTCATGCCGATTATAAGGTGCACAGTTTTCTCTGCTTTCAACATCTTTCTGTTTGAACCCGTCGACCTGGAACTTATCAATTATTGGTATTATTAATTTTATTTGGAAAACAAAAGGGCCTGGAAAGGAGTATTTTTTAATCAACAGCATTGTCCTTTATGAGTTATAAATAAAGTTGAATTCTTTGATTCGCTGTTTTATGTCATTCTGGCTAACAAATTGAAAACTGTACATGCTGTACCTATACGCCTTATTTTAAGTCCAGATTTTTATTATTCGTATTGTCATCTTAGAAAGTCATACTGATTAAAATACTACAATCGGGAACAATGTGATAATGATTGAATTTAGTGGTGTCAACCCTGTGATTACGTCCCGTGTATATAGCAAAATCCTAAATACAGCGTTTGGTGGTGTGCCTGTCAGATGCGGAACGTACAGATTAGGTAATTATATTATAGGTAACAGGTGAATATACTATTGGTTTCGGTATCGGATTCGACCCGGAACTTCTTAATTATTGGCAATATTAATTATGTGGAAAACAAAAGGGTCTGGAGTGGTGTAATTTTTAATCAACAGCATTGTACTATATTAGTTATATATAAAGTTGAATTCTTTGATTCATCATTTTTACGTGTTGACGGCTGACAAATTGGACCTCGTTATTTTAGTATTATAGATATAATGAGTAAATTGTAAATGCACAAAGAAGTTAAAAATATATGTTCTTGAATCATGTTACATATTTATCATCTTTATTCAATGAAGATTTTTATCTATTCCTGATAATTCATTTGAACCCTCATGAACCATACAAGGAACATGGTTTTCCTTATTCATGTATAAAATTTCTCCTACAATATTAGCATATATCTCCCACAACAGTCTAGGTCTCCTCGTTTTTGTGTGGAGTTTCAACAAATGAATGGTCATTCCTCTTTCAGACCTGCCAACTATCCCGATTTTCGCGGTATCATCCCGATTTTTATCCCTCAACCCGAATCCCGATATCGGGATCGTAAAACTAGTCAAAATCCCGATTTTCACCAAATATACCCGAAAAAAATTATTGTTTACCGATTTTGAAGTTTTTCTGATCAATTTTAACACGAGGCTCTCAAGAGCCTGAATCGCTCACCTTAATTCTTTTGGTTAAATCTCTCATCAATGATTATTTTGGCTTTTCAATTTATTTAAATGTTTTTTGGATCGTCCTATTTTCTTCAAAAGCCAAAAAAAATAATCATTTTCTCCTATGTTCTATTTTAGCCATAGGAGCTATGTTTCTTGACATACAAGGAAATAAAATATAAAATTTATACTAGATACTCTGAAACTCATTTAGCCTAAGTTTGGCTGAAATTGATACAGCAGTTTCAAAGGAGAAGATTTTTTAAAGTAAGTCAACATGATGAACAAATTGTGAAAAAAGTCTTTAAAGGGCAATAACTCCTTAAGGGGTCAATTGACAATTTTGGTCAAATTGACTTAATTGAAAATCTTACTTTGCTGAACATTATTGCTGTTTACAGTTTATTTCTATCTATAATTATATTCAAGATAATAAACAAAAACAGCAAAATTTCCTTAAAATTATCAATTCAGGGGCAGCAACCCAACAACAGGTTGTCTGATTCATCTGAAAATTTCAGGGCAGATAGATCTTGACCTGATAAACAATATTACCCAACGTCAGATTTGCTCTAAATGCTTTGGTTTTTGAGTTATAAGCCAAAAACTGCATTTGACCCCTATGTTCTATTTTTAGCAATGGCGACCATGTTTGTACATAGATCATAACTTCGGATACAATTTACAAACTAGATACCCTAAGGAACATTCAGTTAAAGTTTGGAAGTATTTGGCCCAGTAGTTTCAGAGGAGAAGATTTTTGTAAAAGATTACTAAGATTTACGAAAAATGGTTAAAAATTGACTATAAAGGGCTATAACTCCTAAAGGGGTCAACTGACCATTTCCGTCATGTTGACTTATTTGTAAATCTTACTTTGCTGAACATTATTGCTGTTTACAGTTTATCTCTATCTATAATAATATTCAAGATAATAACCAAAAACAGCAAAATTTCTTTAAAATTACCAATTCAGGGGCAGTAACCCAACAACAGGTTGTCTGATTCATCTGAAAATTTCAGGGCAGATAGATCTTGACCTGATAAACAATATTATCCCATGTCAGTTTGCTCTAAATGCTTTGGTTTTTGAGTTATAAGCCAAAAACTGCATTTGACCCCTATGTTCTATTTTTAGCAATGGCGACCATGTTTGTTGATAGATCACAACTTCTGATACAATTTACAAACTAGATACCCTAAGGAACATTCAGTTAAAGTTTGGAAGTATTTGGCCCAGTAGTTTCAGAGGAGAAGATTTTTGTAAAAGATTACTAAGATTTACGAAAAATGGTTAAAAATTGACTATAAAGGGCAATAACTCCTAAAGGGGTCAACTGACCATTTCCGTCATGGTTGACTTATTTGTAAATCTTACTTTGCTGAACATTATTCCTGTTTACAGTTTATCTCTATCTATAATAATATTCAAGATAATAACCAAAAACAGCAAAATTTCCTTAAAATTACCAATTCAGGGGCAGCAACCCAACAACGAGTTGTCTGATTCATCTGAAAATTTCAGGGCAGATAGATCTTGACCTGATAAACAATATTACCCAACGTCAGATTTGCTCTAAATGCTTTGGTTTTTGAGTTATAAGCCAAAAACTGCATTTGACCCCTATGTTCTATTTTTAGCAATGGCGACCATGTTTGTTGATAGATCATAACTTCCGATACAATTTACAAACTAGTTACCCTAAGGAACATTCAATTAAAGTTTGGAAGTATTTGGCCCAGTAGTTTCAGAGGAGAAGATTTTTGTAAAAGATTACTAAGATTTACGAAAAATGGTTAAAAATTGACTATAAAGGGCAATAACTCCTAAAGGGGTCAACTGACCATTTCCGTCATGGTTGACTTATTTGTAAATCTTACTTTGCTGAACATTATTCCTGTTTACAGTTTATCTCTATCTATAATAATATTCAAGATAATAACCAAAAACAGCAAAATTTCCTTAAAATTACCAATTCAGGGGCAGCAACCCAACAACGGGTTGTCTGATTCATCTGAAAATTTCAGGGCAGCTAAATCTTGACCTAATAAACAATATTACCCAACGTCAGATTTGCTCTAAATGCTTTGGTTTTTGAGTTATAAGCCAAAAACTGCATTTGACCCCTATGTTCTATTTTTAGCAATGGCGACCATGTTTGTTGATAGATCAAAACTTCGGATACAATTTATAAATAAGATACCCTAAGGAACATTCAGTTAAAGTTTGAAAGTATTTGGCCCAGTAGTTTCAAAGGAGAAGATTCTTGAAATAGTTTACGACGACAGACGACGGACGACGGACGCCAAGTGATGGCATAAGCTCACTTGTCCCTTCGGGACAGGTGAGCTAAAAAATCTATAATTTTACCTGGGGACATATTATGACAAGTAACGACCCTACGCTAATCAACAGTCACAACAGGTGTCATAATTAGTGGTTGTATGTAATCAGATTACCTAATGGGTCGTAACAGTCCTCAAAATTAATTTGTATACACAAATTTGGTCAAACAGCCTTTCAATTTTAATCAATTTATCATACAAGCACAATTTGCAACATTTACCGTAGTTCCACAAAATCATAATTAATTGAAAGATGAGAACTGTAATGAACTCTCAAGAAAACATCGTTTATCTTGAAATCCGTTTAATTTTTGAAACCAGACGTCGTGTGTCTGTTGATTTAAAATCGACGCCATCCATTTTGTATTCACTTCTACTGTGTTACTGTATAAGCCTCCGCCGGTAAGAGCACCTCTGAATACAAAGAAAGATAACTCAAATTTTATCCATTTTCTCATTGATACTGATAAGACCATAAGTAAGACTAAATCAAAATCTGTCTTCATCCTTCTAACTTTAGGACATGTAGTTTTAGGTCTTTTGAGTCAAGGTTCATAGATAAGAAGGTCTTTGGAGGGGGAAAAGGGGGGGTCTCTACTTTGAATCCTTTATTTTTAATGCCATTTTTTTCTATTCTTCAGTTATTTTGTCAATTTTATAATTTAATAGTACAAGAATTATGCAAATAAAAGAAATCAAGGCCTACAAGCTCATCATTAGTATACCAAAAGAAAAGAGAAGAGAACTTAGACTAGTTTAGGAGTAAAGAACAATGCACGCAGAAAAGTCGCTAAAATTGTAACCCTTAAAAATCTGGTCGCGCGCTAAATCCCCCATGGAGATTTTCAAAAGTTGGCAGGTCTGCTCTTTGATTTATTGTAGTTTACATTTAGATTTAAATACAGACCTTAAAAGGAACAGAAAAAAACAAAAAATATATATGGAAGGAAGGTGCCATCCTCACCAATACTTTGTTGGAAGAGGGGGAAATTACCTGGTACTTTTTACTGCAACTTCTCCTGTGACAAGATGAGTGACTTGGTCGGTCAGAGTTTTGCTGGACTCGCCACCCATCATTTCCACTTTCTTATGTAGTTCTTCCTAAAATATGACAAAAAAATTTCAAAATTTCAAAACATTTGTCTGTATCCAGTTAATATAATATGTCACAAATTCATATTCCTGTCATTAAGATAAATGGGTCTTTACTCTTGTTAAAAAAAAATCACTAAATATATATCTCAATATAGATAACAATGCATCATAATAAATAGATTACATCAAGTTTCAAGCTAAACAAATGTAATGTGACTGTTGGTGACCTCTGCTGTTGTTTTTTATTTGGTCGGGTTGTTGTCTCTTTGACACATTCCCATTTCCATTTCAATTTTATTGATTTGGTATTCTCAATCTGTCTATCTAAAATATGATCTAACCAATACAAATAACTGTCATTTGTCCTCTGGTGGAGAGTTGCTCATTGGCAATCATACCACATCTTCTTTCAAAAAAAAATATTTTTATGACTTAAGGTCATGCATCAACTTGTATCTACTTTTAAAACTTCATATCAACCTGACCATAGTACACATGTGTAACTGAAATGTTTTAAAAAAGTTTTTGGAAATACTGTATTGGTATTAATTTCCCTATCATTGGCCTTATTCATGTGTGTTGCTACTATTCTAATACAGATTTTTTCCTAAATAAACAAATTCTCTTTGAGTCAATCTAGAGACATAACCTCCCAATTTTTAAATTTAAAAATATAACTTTAAACTGCTGACTTATTACATTTGAAAGTACTTTACCCTAATCTCTTTATCTAAGTTTGAGCAGCAAACAACCAGGTCTTTCAAGGCTAAGTTGAAAATTGGAGTAGATCTTCTTGGAATATCCTGTAAAATGAAAAAAAATAATAGTTTCTATACATTGTCTTTTTAAGCATACCGTACATGCCATTCAACATGTTCAAGGTAAACTTGAAACTAAAAAAAGTCATACTTGAAAACAATCTATGTTTACTGTTTGCAATCCATGAATCATATCAGATATAAATCATATATGTTTTGTTTCAACTTTTTTCAAATGAAGTATGTTCACTTTGCTGTAATAAAACTCAAAGCAAACAATAGATGAAATTGTTGTATATTTTTTTCAGACATTTAAAGGGGTTATCAGGAAAAGTTGTTTTTTTCAGTCTTTCTTCATATCAGATTTTCGGAAATCTCTTGTTTTATCCATTTGAATGCCTTAAAAATATGCCCATTGACCCTCATTTTTCTTTTTATCAATCTTTTACATGTATAAATAATAAGCCATCTGTAAAAGTCTTATCAATGTCAATGATACAGGTAAGAAAAGTCAAGAGAGAATATTTTCCCGCCAAAATTTCAATGGCTAATATCTCGAAAACAAGCAAATTAACCAATATGTATTTTTTTGCTCTTTTGATTCCTTTATCAATGCCCTATCAATATAAACTAGTGTTTTGAAAAGTTATTTATTTTGAAACTGAGAAGCGAACCCCCTTAAGATTGTTTAAGGATAGCTAAAAACTTGTCTGAAACACAGTAACAATGTAACATTTCACATGTACATTTTTTTTGTACTTTAAGAATACTTTTTGTTCACTAAATTTACTATTTCTGCAGAAAATTAATTTTGCTATATTTAGTTATAAGCAAATCAAATCATGAAATTAAACATACTACTAGACACTTAATCAATCCATTATACATTTGCATTTGATGTTATTCAAACAATCAGCTAGGTTGAAATATTAAAAATGCAGACATTTTAAAATCCAAACAATTTAACAATGGTTAAATGTGAACAAAACATGGATGTCCCGTGCCATCATACATACTGTAATCTTCTGACATCAGACTCAGACTTCTCTTGAAATGAATTTTAATGTGCTAATTGTTATGCGTTTACTTTTCTACATTGGCTAGAGGTATAGGGGGAGGGTTGAGATCTCATAATCATATTTAACGGGTAAAAATAACCCTGCCGCATTTTTGCGCCTGTCCCAAGTCAGGAGCCTATAGCCTTTGTTAGTCTTGTATTATTTTTAATTTTAGTTTCTTGTGTACAATTTGGAGAATTTGGAGTTTAGTATGGTGTTCATTATCACTGAACTAGTATATATTTGTTTAGGGGCCAACTGAAAGACACCTCTGGGTGTGTGATTTTCTCGCTGCATTGAAGACCTGTTGGTGACCTTCTGCTGTTGTCTGTTCTATGGTAGGGTTGTTGTCTCTTTGACACATTCCTCCATTCTCAATTTTAAATTCAGAAATTATTGTGTGCATTTATATTTGCGATTTTGTCAATTTAGACTAAAACGTGATTTTATTTTTTGCTATTAAGAGAAAAATCGAGTTTAATTCATATGAAAAATTCAAGATGCGAGTTTAAATTATTGCGATTATAAACCTGTCACATTCGTAATAATAAATACATGGCAATAATTTCTGAGTTAACAGTATTGCAGACATGCATATTTGTAAACCTTATAAAATCTACCATGCCTCATATATTCAATATTTCATACATACCAGTTTATGTTCTAAGGATGATAATATGCATTGGGGACCAAATATTCTACAAATAATACATAAATTACATTAGCTACATGTATCTTTAAAGCATGTATTTCTAATATTACCAATCATATTATGACTAACCATTAAAGCCCTTATCTGGCCTCATATACTACTAAAGGAAGAGATCGATTTCATTGAGCCACAACTCCTCTGAAACCTTCTCTTGAAATGAATTTTAATGTACGTATTGTTATGTGTTTACTTTTCTACATTGACTAGAGGTATAGGGGGAGGGTTGGGATCTCATAATCATGTTTAACCCAGGGTTCTTGCTAAGAATTTTTGTATGGTTTTTAATTTTAGTTTCTTGTGTATAATTCAGAGTCTAGTGTGACATCCATTATCACTGAACTAGTATACATATTTTTTAAGGGGCCAGCTGAAGGACGCCTCTGGGTGCGGGAGTTTCTCGCTACATTGAAGACCCATTTGCCATTGGTGGCTTTCGGCTGTTGTCTGCTCTATGGTCGGGTTGTTGTCGCTTTGACACATTCCCCATTTCCTTTCTCAATTTTAAAGTTGGAAATATTTGTGATATTTATGATATTTGTCTTCTGTTTCATAAGAAGTACAGGGAATACAAGATGTGGCAAGAGTTATTAAATACAAAACAAACACATATAAAAAAGAAGATGTGGTATGATTGCCAATGAGACAACTATCCACAAAAGACCAAAATGACATGTTTATCACATTGTGAGTAGCAAAACTTCTAACTTATAATAAATCCAATATCTTTGTGCTGTCTTTCTTTTCTAATTGAAAAGTTATTGTGTAGTGTGTCCTT
>CM034357.1:62526167-62577013 GCA_019925275.1 Mytilus edulis | reverse complement strand
CAATCTGGTCCCAATTAAAAAATATATTTATAAGGGATAATAATGACGATATATAGGAATTGTAATTCAAGGTCATTATAACAACAAAAATTAATGTCAAAATACATAACAATAATATCAAATTAGCTTTTTAATACCAAAATAATCAGTTATGAATAATCAATATCATGAACATTTAAGGATTAAACATCTATTAATCACAAAAAAAAAAAAAAAAAATTAAGATTTATTTTCTCCTGAAAATATAAATATTAGGATATAATTTAGCCTTTCTTCATTTGTTCTTTGAACAAAAATAGGGTGCAAATTCAAAGAACCCAGTGGGCTTATGTGTTTTGGGAGCAAATGGATCCAATATATATATATACATATATATCAACAAGTGTGATGCACCACCATCTTATAGTGTTTCCTGCAGCTTTTAAAAAGGGCAGGGTAATTGTTAGCTCAGAGGGCACATTAAGCGCGATGGACAACAATTTTAGGGCACTTACTTAACATAAACAGGCAATTTCTATAAAATGGATTCATTTAAAACATACTAGTTTAATACTATAAAAAGGACATATACATCTGTAATCAATCATTAAAACAAATTGTTAAACAAGAAAAAGTGTTTAAAACATATATATATGAAATATTTAAAACAATAAACACAATTAAAAACAAAATCAGTTCTTTAAAAACAAGAAAGCACTATGTCATATACATGTATATAAAAATATTGCTTTGGTCATATCAATTGTCATTGACAAATCCTCCTTTTTTTCCCCTAAAAACAGGTTGACACATTCCCTGATATCCAGGCTCATTTTTAGTAACCAAAATTTATTAAATTACAAAAAAAAATAACTTTACAAATTAACCCCTTCCCCTCTACACCCTTTTCCAAATTAAATTAATATAGATACAACAAGTTTTACTACTTTCATGGCACTACCATATCAGCTGTTTATTTTAAATGTCTATAAATAGCCAGACATAGTTGTCTGTTACTTAGGTGTTTTCCCAAGTATTTTTCCCGCCTAAAATGATCATGTGACATGTTTGTAAACAAAAGAAAACATTTGATCAAGGAATTCATTTATTTTCTGGATTATTCTGCTTTTAATAATTTAGTTTGGATTTTTATTCATTTCATTTAAGGTACAGTCAAGCATTTGTATTTAAAAAATAGTTTGCAAAGCATTTTTACTTTTCAATTTGACAAATGTCTCATGATCGCCGTTCATTGGCTTGTTCAACCATGCAAACAATATAAATTATGTAAATTAGAAATCTATCAGCTGTAAAAAAAAATTATCTAAGCATCACATGGATGTTTTATCATTAATCTTCTAGGCAAAACGATGTTTCTGGGACTTGGGGGATACAATCAGGACCCGTGATTAGTATCTGTATTCACTATTCAATCTATTGCAGTTTGCTAATCAGCTGATTACGAAATCGATTACAAAATGTCGACCTAGTGAACTTTTGTTTTGAAGGGAAATAACTCGAGCGGTATTCATAAAATATGTCTTTCAGTACCGGTTGTTTATTACGACGATAAAGGCATGGCGTCAGGAATTTCGACAAAATTAGGGCAGGGCGCCAATTTTTTTTCCCAAAAAAGGCAGGGCGTCGAGAAATCGCGGCAGGGCGCCATTACACGCCAAAACCACCTGTAGGAAACACTATCTTAAAAAAGGACAAGGAGGTCTTTGCTATTTTCTGTTATTTAAATTTTTAGTCAGAAACTGCTTTAAAAGGTAAAAGAGTAATTTGGTTGAATACCCATGACTGATGCCTATCATGAATCATGACAATTTCTTTTATAATATTTTATTGTATTATTGCTGTTGAATATTTTGATAATCAATCATGATTAGTATGTTCAGTTATACAGTATTGATGGTTTATCTGAAGGTGTTTGTACAAGGTTCCATATGCATGTGGAAGCTGTTTACATCATCCATCTATCTTTACATACATGTATGCAAACTTTATGCAATGATTTTTTGATAATTTACATGCATTTATCTCTTACAGAACCAGTGTAAATAGAGATGGCATTACCTCTCATACGAACACACACACAAGAGCGACCAGTTACACGTAAGTCAATAAAAAGTAATTCATTGAACAACTTGAATAATATTCTATAAATACATGACATAGTATTCTACTGATGTTCATCATGTTTATATCATTTTATTGTTTGCAGTGTTTTCCATTCAGCATTTAAGCCGGGTGTGCTGACCACCTTCTTTTGAAAGCCGACCACTTTTCGATTTTAAGGTGGTCGGCTTTTTTGTCAAAATCCAGATTTTTTTCGGTTCTGTACCGTTAAAATTTGAATACTAATCCCGCCTTGTTTTCATCGACAAAGATGGCGTCCAATCGTCAAATTTCAATGTTTTCATTTATCAATCGGGGGAAAAGAAAGGCAGATGACGATGATGATAAAGAAAATACTAGACCAAATAAGTTAAATAAAATTGATAGTAATGTTAAAGTTGTGGAAATTGAACAAAAATCAACCAAACAACGGAAAAGACACGCAAGTTAAGACAAATATGAGCAAGACTTCAAATGACTTCTATTTATGTTTGTTCAACTCCATTAAATGTGAATATTATACTAATCTTTATTTTTGTGACCCCCACGTGCACCCACAGTAAATAAAAAAAAAAAGGTTGGACATTAAAAAAAAAACCACCCGGTTGCAAGTTATTTTTTTAAAACACCCACCTTACCTTAGTGAAAAAAGGAAAACACTAGTTTGGAACTTACATTTTGAATCAAACTGATGTTGCCATGGTTTATAAGTGTAACTTAGAATTTAGACAAAGCTTTGCAATAGTTGAACTTCTAATTGTTTTAGTGAAAAGGGGATGTTATTTGTCATTGTTGAACTTGATAATGTTTGTTAAATGTAAAGGCTAACTAGTGCAAGTAGTATTACAACATTTGAATTTATTTTTTATGATAAATTTTCAATCTCCTTGTTTTTGTGCTGAAGTTTGATCAGTTTGTATTTTATATCAGACTAGAGCATTTTATTTTTATCTTGCAGCTCAAAGAGGAAGATCTATTGGATCAGTAAGTTTGTACTTGTAGTTTTACACTCGTAAATGAAATTATTTATTATTCAAAGTTCATGTGTGACACATTTTTTGATTCATTGCCCATCATCTTCCTGTTTAATGAATATATTTATGTATCAAAGATATCTAAAGTTAGGAATCAAACTTCATGAGATAATGCTTTTCTGTTTGATGTCCTGATAGAGGGGTTAGAATTAGTGATTAAATACATGTACATTGATGTAGCTAATAGTTCATCTTGTTAGTCATGAATATGCATGTAATATATCCATTGGAATTACTTGCTATGCAAACAATCAATCACCAATCTAAGAATAAAATGATAATTTAGATTTTCAATAGTCGAAAATAAATATTAATTTTTTATATAACAGATTGTTCTTCACTACACACATCATATAATTATGTACATCATTTAATATTTTGCTTATTTTCCATTTGCAGAATGCAGGTAGTCCATTCATAACAACTCCTCATGGCAATCCAAACTTTAACCCAACCAAAGTTAGAGGTGGAGGAGTAAGTATGCATATTAATAAGTTTTTTATGCCCTTCCTACGATAGTAGAGGGGCATTATGTTTTCTGGTCTGTGCCTCCGTTTGTCCGTCTGTTCCACTTCAGGTTAAAGTTTTTGGTCAAGATAGTTTTTGAGGAAGTTGAAGTCCAATCAACTTGAAACTTAGTAAACATGTTCCCTATGAAATGATCTTTCTAATTTTAATGCCAAATTATAAATTTATCCCAATTTCATGCTCCACTGAACAAAGAAAAAGAGAGTGCAACTGGGGCATCCGTGTACTATGGTTACATTCTTGTTTGTTTTGTTTTTATTTTTCAATGTTCAGATAGATGTGTCAGTAGAGTGAAGATGTTATCTCATGTCATTTCAGAGTTAAGGTACTTCAATTTTTGGCAGCTTCACTATTACAGTTCTTGAGTTATGTCCCTTTATAGCGTTATATGCTAGCGAGGGCTTCATCTGTGTCCTTTTGGACACATTTCCCATTTATTTTTTTGTAAGTTACTATTAATTAATATTAATTTTAACCATGACTGTATAACATTTTATATTTTAATATTTTATGATGTATTTAAATGAGTAGTTTTTGTTGCAAACTCCATTAGAAACTTGAATTGAGATCATTTTTGGAATAAGGGAAAGTGGGAAGTGAGAAAAAAAATTGGGGTGGAGGTCAATTTTTGTTTCTCATTTCAGATTTCAGAATTTAAAAAGAAAATTTCTTTAAATATCTTTTCTTTGAAAGGATTCATATTCAACAGCATAGTAAATTGCTCAAAAGAAAAAAAATAATTTGAAGTTCATTAGACCACATTTATTCTGTGTCAGAAACCTATGCTGTGTCAGTTATTTAATCGCAGTCCAAATTCAGAGCTGTATCCAGCTTGAATGTTGTGTCCATAGTTGCCCCAACTGTTTAGATTTCGAGCTCTGCGGTCGTACAAAGCTGTGCCCTGCAGAGCATCTGGTTATCATTTGATTTCAATTTTCTAATTACTTTTATCACATATTTTATTTTACAGTCTGACAGCCGAGCACCAAAAGCACCTAAGGCACCAGACAAGCCATTAATGCCTTACATGAGATATAGCAGGAAAGTATGTAACAAACATCTCTATTCTGTATATATACTGTTTGAAAAACACTTATGTTCAGGAAATATTATTATACAGTTATAATTAGAAACAAAATAGTCTGGGGTCTGTTAACACTTTCAAATCAACGAAAAAGTAGCATTTATTGTAAGAACTCATATTGTAAGCATCTTTGATTATGACTTCTAGTATGTAAATATCTGATGAGGGATAATTTTGTCTACCTTTACATATTAATATTTTCAGTGTGTCAATACTGCTGCACTGATTTAGAAAGAGCTTTTTCATTTTCAATTGCATGTATGAGCCATTGATTGTGTTTTCCTGGATATACATGTAGAATACACATGGTTTTAGTATGGAGTAATAATTAACTTTCAGTGAAGGAAGCACACATATAAAATGGTGAATTTTCTTTGTAGATATGGGATAGTGTAAAGAATTCTAATCCTGATTTGAAGCTGTGGGAGATAGGCAAGATTATTGGACAAATGTGGAGAGATTTAGATGAATCTCAAAAACAGGAATTTATGGACGAATATGAATCAGAAAAGGTAGGAATCCACATATTTCTCTTTATGTACTGACAGAATGTCCCTTTACTGATCAGGGTAATTGATTTATCAGCATAAAGAAAGGTGATATATATATATATATATATATATATATATATATATATATATATATATATATATATATATATATAATATATATATATTATATATATATATATATATATATATATATATATATATATATATATATATATATATATATATATATATATAATAACTATTTATCAGATTTTTTCGAACTACACAATTTTCCTGATCATGATGATATCAAGATTTAAAATAGATATCATTAAGTTCATAAAATATTAGCCACTTTGAGAAAACATGGAATCAGCATAATGACGATTTACAATTGTATGTAAAATTGAATTTTGTTTTATTGTTTAATCAATATTGAAATTGTAATTAAAAACTTTTGTTTTTTACAGGCTCAGTACAATGAAGCAATGAAACTGTATCATAACTCCTCAGCATACCAAGCGTGGGTTGCAGCTAAAGGAAAAGGTAAGAACATATTTGATAATTACTCAACACTTTCTTTTACAAAAGAACTGTTTTTATACGACCGCAAAATTTGAAAAAATTTTCGTCGTATATTGCTATCACGTTGGCGTCGTCGTCGTCGTCGTCCTCCGAATACTTTTAGTTTTCGCACTCTAACTTTAGTAAAAGTGAATGGAAATCTATGAAATTTTAACACAAGGTTTATGACCACAAAAGGAAGGTTGGTATTGATTTTGGGAGTTTTGGTCCCAACATTTTAGGAATTAGGGGCCAAAAAGGGCCCAAATAAGCATTTTCTTGGTTTTCGCACTATAACTTTAGTTTAAGTTAATAGAAATCTATGAAATTTTGACACAAGGTTTATGACCACAAAAGAACGGTTGGGATTGATTTTGGGAGTTTTGGTTTTAACAGTTTAGGAATTAGGGGCCAAAAAAGGGCCCAAATAAGCATTATTCTTGGTTTTCGCACAATAACTTTAGTTTAAGTAAATAGAAATCAATGAAATTTAAACACAATGTTAATGACTACAAAAGGAAGGTTGGTATTGATTTTGGGAGTTTTGGTCCCAACAGAATAAGGGGCCCAAAGGGTCCAAAATTAAACTTTGTTTGATTTCATCAAAATTGAATAATTGGGGTTCTTTGATATGCCGAATCTAACTGTCATGACTGTGTATGTAGATTCTTAACTTTTGGTCCCGTTTTCAAATTGGTCTACATTAAGGTCCAAAGGGTCCAAAATTAAACTTAGTTTGATTTTGACAAAAAATGAATCAGTCAGGTTCTTTGATATGCTGTATCTAAAAATGTACTTAGATTCTTGATTATTGGCCCAGTTTTCAAGTTGGTCCAAATCGGGGTCCAAAATTAAACTTTGTTTGATTTCATCAAAAATTGAATAAATGGGGTTCTTTGATATACCAAATCTAACTGTGTATGTAGATTCTTCATTTTTGGTCCTGTTTTCAAATTGGTCTACACTAAAGTCCAAAGGGTCCAAAATTAAACTTAGTCTGATTTTAACAAAAATTGAAATCTTGGGGTTCTTTGATATGCTGAATCCAAAAATGTACTTAGATTTTTGATTATGGGCCCAGTTTTCAAGTTGGTCCAAATCAGGATCTAAAATTATTATATTAAGTATTGTGCAATAGCAAGTCTTTTCAATTGCACAGTATTGCGCAATGGCAAGAAATATCTAATTGCACAATATTGTGAAATAGCAAATTTTTTTTTAATTAGAGTTATCTTTCTTTGTCCAGAATAGTAAGCAAGAAATATCTAATTGCAAAATATTGTGCAATAGCAAGATTTTTTTTTTAATTGGAGTTATCTTTCTTTGTCCAGAATCAACTTAAATCTTTGTTATATACAATATACAATGTATATTCACTTTTTACTACCAACTGATAAATTAAAATAATCTTTACCATTCAGTGATAACAAGCAGTTTTTTTTACATCTTAATATTTTATGATGTATTTAAATGAGTAGTTATTGATGCAAACTCCATTAGAATTTTTAATTGAGATTAGTTTTGGAATAAGGGAAAGGGGGATGTGATTAAAAAAATTGGGTTCAATTTTTATACGACCGCAAAATTTGAAAAATTTTTCGTTGTATATTGCTATCACGTTGGTGTCGTCGTCTGCGTCGTCGTCGTCCGAATACTTTTAGTTTTCGCACTCTAACTTTAGTAAAAGTGAATGGAAATCTATGAAATTTTAACACAAGGTTTATGACCACAAAAGGAAGGTTGGTATTGATTTTGGGAGTTTTGGTCCCAACATTTTAGGAATTAGGGGTCAAAAAGGGCCCAAATAAGCATTTTCTTGGTTTTCGCACTATAACTTTAGTTTAAGTTAATAGAAATCCATGAAATTTTGACACAAGGTTTATGACCACAAAAGAACGGTTGGGATTGATTTTGGGAGTTTTGGTTTCAACAGTTTAGGAATGAGGGGCCAAAAAAGGGCCCAAATAAGCATTATTCTTGGTTTTCGCACAATAACTTTAGTTTAAGTAAATAGAAATCAATGAAATTTAAACACAATGTTAATGACTACAAAAGGAAGGTTGGTATTGATTTTGGAAGTTAAGGTCCCAAAAGTTTAGGAATTGGGGGCCAAAAAGGGACCCAAATAAGCATTTTTCTTGGTTTTCGCACCATAACGTTAGTATAAGTAAATAGAAATCTATGAAATTTAAACACAAGGTTTATGACCATAAAAGGAAGGTTGGTATTGATTTTGGGAGTTTTGGTCCCAACAGAATAAGGGGCCCAAAGGGTCCAAAATTAAACTTTGTTTGATTTCATCAAAATTGAATAATTGGGGTTCTTTGATATGCCGAATCTAACTGTCATGACTGTGTATGTAGATTCTTAACTTTTGGTCCCGTTTTCAAATTGGTCTACATTAAGGTCCAAAGGGTCCAAAATTAAACTTAGTTTGATTTTGACAAAAAATGAATCAGTCAGGTTCTTTGATATGCTGTATCTAAAAATGTACTTAGATTCTTGATTATTGGCCCAGTTTTCAAGTTGGTCCAAATCGGGGTCCAAAATTAAACTTTGTTTGATTTCACCAAATATTGAATAAATGGGGTTCTTTGATATATACCAAATCTAACTGTGTATGTAGATTCTTCATTTTTGGTCCTGTTTTCAAATTGGTCTACACTAAAGTCCAAAGGGTCCAACATTAAACTTAGTCTGATTTTAACAAAAATTGAAATCTTGGGTTCTTTGATATGCTGAATCCAAAAATGTACTTAGATTTTTGATTATGGGCCCAGTTTTCAAGTTGGTCCAAATCAGGATCTAAAATTATTATATTAAGTATTGTGCAATAGCAAGTCTTTTCAATTGCACAGTATTGCGCAATGGCAAGAAATATCTAATTGCACAATATTGTGAAATAGCAAATTTTTTTTTAATTAGAGTTATCTTTCTTTGTTCAGAATAGTAAGCAAAAAATATCTAATTGCAAAATATTGTGCAATAGCAAGATTTTTTTTTAATTGGAGTTATCTTTCTTTGTCCAGAATCAACTTAAATCTTTGTTATATACAATATACAATGTATATTCACTTTTTACTACCAACTGATAAATTAAAATAATCTTTACCATTCAGTGATAACAAGCAGTTTTTTTACATCTTAATATTTTATGATGTATTTAAATGAGTAGTTATTGTTGCAAACTCCATTAGAAATTTTAATTGAGATTAGTTTTGGAATAAGGGAAAGGGGGATGTGATTAAAAAAATTGGGTTCAATTTTTCTCATTTGAAATTTCATAAATAAAAAAGAAAATTTCTTCAATCATTTTTTTGAGAGGATTAATATTCAACAGCATAGTGAATTGCTCTAAGAGAAAACAAAAATTTTAAGTTCATTAGAACACATTCATTCTGTGTCAGAAACCTATGCTGTGTCAACTATTTAATCACAATCCAAATTTAGAGCTGAATCCAGCTTGAATGTTGTGTCCATACTTGCCCCAACCGTTCAGGGTTCAACCTCTGCGGTCGTATAAAGCTACGCCCTGCGGAGCATCTGGTTGTTTATTCTTTTGTCGATATTTTTTAAATTTAAAAGTAAATAATGAACCATAGGAACTTAACATTTACAAATAGAAAATTGTTGCATATTAAAAATGAATATAAGATAAAACTATTGTACAAAGGTTTTAAATTTATAACTACCAGATACACAATGATACAGAATTGGAAGTTAATATTAAAGGGGCACTAGCTACGAGATATATAAAAAATCTAAAGTTTGATTTTTTTCTGTTCAATCATTAATGAAAGTGAAATAATGAAATAACAATTCGCTTTTTGCAGCCAAAAAAGGTTCAATTTTGTCAAATTACGCTAAGAAACATTGATAATTTTTTATTCACTTGAAAGTGAATGAGTTGACTTCTTTAAAATCCGTATTCATGTGAACTTCAATTTAACCCCTAGCTAGAAATTGACAACGCATGCATTGTACGTGTACTGGTTATTTAAAGAAAAAGAAGGTCAACAATGAAAGTGAAACTACGGTATATCATTGGATTACTAATTCGATGCACATAAAATCATTCTGATACGGTTAAAAACAATGAGATACATCTATTTTTATGCCCCACCTACGATAGTAGAGGGGCATTATGTTTTCTGGTCTGTGCGTCCGTTCGTCCGTCCGTTCGTTCGTCCGTTCGTCCGTTCGTCCGTTCGTCCCGCTTCAGGTTAAAGTTTTTGGTCGAGGTAGTTTTTGATGAAGTTGAAGTCCAATCGACTTCAAACTTGGTACACATGTTCCCTATGATATGATCTTTCTAATTTTAATGCCAAATTAGAGATTTTACCCCAATTTCACGGTCCACTGAACATAGAAAATGATAGTGCGAGTGGGGCATTCGTGTACTGAGGACACATTCTTGTTAATCTATAAAATAAAATCAAACAGACCTATAAAAATCCAATTGCACGTGTTGGTTTAATCATGTGATATCTTTATTTATGTTTACATCGCTTATATGGTCATCTGAGGTCAAATCGATAGTTAATTAGATGGCGTCTGGACTAAAATACACACGAAACGAACCTATATATTATCTACCCCATGCTCTGTAAACTGTTTATTTTAGACTTTTGATAGCTTGGTTAAATGTTTTACATTGTTATAAATCAAATATGAGAATTTGAGTCAAATCGGTGACCATGAATTTGACAGCTAGTGCCCCTTTAAGTAAAAGTTGAGTTTACTGATTATAAGTTTGAAATATGGGATGTAATTTATACAATGTACATGTAGCATGTTATTTTGTTATTTCCAGCTGCTGCTGAGGCTGCTATGGAAGAAGAACAACAGAAGCAAAGAGAACAAAGAACACCTAGGGGTCAACAAGTAAGTTACATTTTCCTGAAACTGTACAAGTATATTAAACTACATTGCATTAAGTAAATATATAAAAGAAGATGTGTCAAGATTGCCAATGAGACAACCAGGGTTGGCAAAGTATTACCCACCCGGGAATTCCCGGGCGGGAAAACCCGGCTTTTCCCGGGCTGGGCAATACTCCCAGAAATGGGTAATAGTGGGCATTACTGGGCAATATGATTTTTTAAGCTTATTTTAACACAAAATAGTAAAGACTTGTTATAGTTTCATAGTATAACAGCTAATATATACTTTTTATACAGATAACCATTGACAGTCATTTCTAGAAAATTCAATTTCATTCTCTTCTCTATTAATTTTATATGTAGGCAGAATACAAGATTTGCACATTTAAAGATACCTTTTAATTACCAAGTATTGTTTCAATAATCCAAACTTTGAAAAATGCATTTTATTGCAGTGTTTAAGTGAATTGTTAATTTTAATTGTTATACATTCATATTGCTAAATAAACACCCTATAGGGTCATGCCATTAACACTTATAAAATTGAAAGGACTGATTATTGTTACATAAACAAATCTGTGTTCTAATCTGAATAATTAGTTATTAATTAGTGACAGTACATATACATTTTTTAAATCTGATGTTTCTTAAATACATGTAATTGTTAATTCTTAATAGGAGCTATATTCATTTGAAAAAAAAATGATTTATTTGCTTTCTATTTACAGTTTGCTAATCTAGACAAATGCTCAACAAACAAAATAGGGTATAAATATCTTATTAAATGTATTGCATTTGTGTTTATCACTGAATCCTCTTTAAAATTCAGACAGATATTTTATATTACCCAGTATTGCCCAGTATTACCCACTAAAACCCAGTAAAACCCGGGTTTTCCCAGTATTTCCCACTGGGCTGGGCAATACTCATAAAACCCGGGTTTTTGCCAACCCTGGAGACAACTCTCCTCAAAATTCAAATGACACTGATATTAACAATTTTAGGTCACAGTACAACACTATAAAAAGCCCATAAATGACAAATGTAAAACAACTTTATTCGAATTTTGATGTATTTATAATGTTCCATTTAGTATTTATATAGTTTACATTTGCTAATATATCTTCTCATAAGGAATTATAAGCAAACAATTAAATTTTGTTTGTGATCTATAAAGACCTTTTGCTAAAACCAATCACCAAAGCAATTTTTATACGATCGCAAAATTTGAAAAAATTTTCGTCGTATATTGCTATCACGTTGGCGTCGTCGTCGTCGTCCGAATACTTTTAGTTTTCGCACTCTAACTTTAGTAAAAGTGAATGGAAATCTATGAAATTTTAACACAAGGTTTATGACCACAAAAGGAAGGTTGGTATTGATTTTGGGAGTTTTGGTCCCAACATTTTAGGAATTAGGGGCCAAAAAGGGCCCAAATAAGCATTTTCTAGGTTTTCGCACTATAACTTTAGTTTAAGTTAATAGAAATCTATGAAATTTTGACACAAGGTTTATGACCACAAAAGAACGTTTGGGATTGATTTTGGGAGTTTTGGTTTCAACAGTTTAGGAATTAGGGGCCAAAAAAGGGCCCAAATAAGCATTATTCTTGGTTTTCGCACAATAACTTTAGTTTAAGTGAATAGAAATCAATGAAATTTAAACACAATGTTAATGACTACAAAAGGAAGGTTGGTATTGATTTTGGGAGTTTAGGTCCCAACAGTTTAGGAATTGGGGGCCAAAAAGGGACCCAACTAAGCAATTTTCTTGGTTTTCGCACCATAACGTTAGTATAAGTAAATAGAAATCTATGAAATTTAAACACAAGGTTTATGACCATAAAAGGAAGGTTGGTATTGATTTTGGGAGTTTTGGTCCCAACAGAATAAGGGGCCCAAAGGGTCCAAAATTAAACTTTGTTTGATTTCATCAAAATTGAATAATTGGGGTTCTTTGATATGCCGAATCTAACTGTCATGACTGTGTATGTAGATTCTTAACTTTTGGTCCCGTTTTCAAATTGGTCTACATTAAGGTCCAAAGGGTCCAAAATTAAACTTAGTTTGATTTTGACAAAAAATGAATCAGTTAGGTTCTTTGATATGCTGAATCTAAAAATGTACTTAGATTCTTGATTATTGGCCCAGTTTTCAAGTTGGTCCAAATCGGGGTCCAAAATTAAACTTTGTTTGATTTCATCAAAAATTGAATAAATGGGGTTCTTTGATATACCAAATCTAACTGTGTATGTAGATTCTTCATTTTTGGTCCTGTTTTCAAATTGGTCTACACTAAAGTCCAAAGGGTCCAAAATTAACCTTAGTCTGATTTTAACAAAAATTGAAATCTTGGGGTTCTTTGATATGCTGAATCCAAAAATGTACTTAGATTTTTGATTATGGGCCCAGTTTTCAAGTTGGTCCAAATCAGGATCTAAAATTATTATATTAAGTATTGTGCAATAGCAAGTCTTTTCAATTGCACAGTATTGCGCAATGGCAAGAAATATCTAATTGCACAATATTGTGAAATAGCAAAAATTTTTTTAATTAGAGTTATCTTTCTTTGTCCAGAATAGTAAGCAAGAAATATCTAATTGCAAAATATTGTGCAATAGCAAGATTTTTTTTTTAATTGGAGTTATCTTTCTTTGTCCAGAATCAACTTAAATCTTTGTTATATACAATATACAATGTATATTCACTTTTTACTACCAACTGATAAATTAAAATAATCTTTACCATTTAGTGATAACAAGCAGTTTTTTTACATCTTAATATTTTATGATGTATTTAAATGAGTAGTTATTGTTGCAAACTCCATTAGAAATTTTAATTGAGATTAGTTTTGGAATAAGGGAAAGGGGGATGTGATTAAAAAAATTGGGTTCAATTTTTCTCATTTGAAATTTCATAAATAAAAAAGAAAATTTCTTCAAACATTTTTTTGAGAGGATTAATATTCAACAGCATAGTGAATTGCTCTAAGAGAAAACAAAAATTTTAAGTTCATTAGAACACATTCATTCTGTGTCAGAAACCTATGCTGTGTCAACTATTTAATCACAATCCAAATTTAGAGCTGAATCCAGCTTGAATGTTGTGTCCATACTTGCCCCAACCGTTCAGGGTTCAACCTCTGCGGTCGTATAAAGCTACGCCCTGCGGAGCATCTGGTTGTTAGTTTTGTTGCTGGGTTACAATCTCATTGACACATCTCTGTCCCTTTATTCACACTGTAATCAAATAATCAGTTTTCAAGTTTTCCATGTTTTGGAAATAAATTGTTATGTTAATCATTCATGAAAGAGAGAACAAATTGTTCATTAAAGACACTTGTTTAGTAGAATGGCTGCTATGATTGATACTGTAGAAACATCAGTTTCCTGGGGTTAATTTTTTTTGTTACATCTTAGTCTTTTAATTTATGGGGATTAACAATTTCAAGGTTTCCAGTATGTTAAAGTAATATTCTATGTAGATTTAAATTTCTACGGTGTTTTAATTTCCTGGAGATTATCTTTCAGGGAAATGATAAAATTTAAATCTTGACAAAAATATTTGCTACACATGCATCATATTCTTTATTTCACAGGCAGCTAAAATGGAGGCCCAAGGGAGAATAAGTATACAGCAAGCTGATGAGGATGAAGGTTGGTTTAATTTTATAGAGCGGAAAACAAATGAACATTCAACTTTTAAATCTAGTTTTTGACAAATGTAGATAGGAGAGTATATTAATATTAAATGTGAAACTTTTCACTCGAGGCCTTATGCAACTTCTGACGCGGAAAGAAATAAGATTAAGGTGAAGGTAATGTGAAACCTTTTATAAGGCGGTATCAATTAAAACATTGTACAACTTGTCAGTCAAAGCTTTTCAAATCTTTTATAGCACTGCAATTATAATATAATGTTGGGTTTACAATACAGACTTCTTATTTTTTACCTCTACTATTATGACTGTCAATGTTTATATTTTGAACAGATATATCATGTTAAGGAGGGGTATTTGCGAAAAATACCAGTCGAGAGAATGTTAAATTTCCCTCGCCTTACGGCTCGTGAAATTTAACATTCTCTCGACTGGTA
The DNA here is from genome assembly GCA_019925275.1 of Mytilus edulis. NCBI lineage: Eukaryota > Metazoa > Mollusca > Bivalvia > Mytilida > Mytilidae > Mytilus > Mytilus edulis. The sequence continues at coordinate 62,562,235 of CM034357.1, read as the reverse complement.
TTTTTCGCAAATACCCCTCAATAACATGATATATCTGTTTAATTACACCGAATGTTAATGTACTAACACGCATTGATGATCGTGACGTTACAAGCATCTAGTCGGATAGAGTATTTTTTGGCAAATACCACGGCAGAGAGGGTAAAAAAGGCATATCCTTTTAGCAAATACCCCGGCGGCGTTAAAAATGAACGATATTCATTTGATAACAGTAAATTGGTGAAAAATACACTGGCTATTAACCAATCAAAACCCTGGATTCTTACATAAGGTGTAATTATAACAAAATATATGATTTTTCTGGATGAAGTTAATTACCTATTTAGAGGGTACTTCAATTTGATAGCAAATCATCAAAGCAAAAACAGAAACCACAATTGTCACAAATCCACTTCAGACCTCAAGCTCATCAATATCTAGATAAGTTTTGAACAAGTTAAACACAATTACAAAAATAAACCATTTGGTTTAATATCTGTTCAATGAAGCTATTGATATGGTACAGACATGAAAATATTGTGATTAACTTTTTGTATGTTTAAAACCATAGAAATATCTCTTTTACGTTATAATAAAATATCATTTATTTTTTGTAGATCCAGATGATGGATTTTCAGTGAAACATATAGCCCATGCAAGATATCTACGTAATCATAGACTTATAAATGACATATTCAGTGAAACAGTGGTACCAGATATACGAACAGTAGTTACAACAGGCAGAATGGGAGTACTAAAACGTCAAGTGCAATCATTAACCATGCATCAGGTATAAACATTTTCATAAAATTCTTAGTCGTTATCAATTTTTTGGGGGGTATCAAAGTTTGTAAGCTGTTATATTTCAGTGAATCTTCATTTTATGAAATCTGTGTCTTTGTTTTTGCATCCTGTCACATAAAGTCCTTAAAGAAATTATACGTAGTACTGATAATTATTAGCAATTAGAGTGATAATGTATGTTTAGACTACAAATCCAAGTAAGGCATAGTCTGGTAAAATCAAATCTGTCCTATACAATACTATGACTGCTATAATCATGAAAAAATTATATATAGACGTAAAAATTCATCAAAAATTTAAGAGTTCGGGTGGCACAAGGTATTATTTCTTTAGGTTGATATCATTATGTCTTTTTTTTACAGAAAAAATTAGAAAACGAATTACAAACAATTGAAGAAAAGCATGAAGCAAAGAAAAAGAGATTTTCTGAGGCTAGTGAACAATTTCAAGAAGAATTGAAAAAAGTAAGTTGACTTATATTGCTAAGTTTATGTTGTGATATTGAAAGAGTAGCTATAAGTAAGCTTCATAGTCCTAGGAAATTTTTTTATTTTCTTGTTTGTTATAATCTTGATGATACCATTGCTACACTGATAGTTTGCTTAGCAACATATTTGAGGTTCATGACTGGAAAAAAAGACTTGTTTTAAGATCTTGTCATTATTAAATGTTAGGAAACAGCTTCTTTTGAGGGTTACACTAAGATGTCAAAGGTAGTAAAGCATCTATATGAGTATAGCTAATTCTCGAAACCAGACACTATGTAAAATGGTTATTTTAGTTGTAAATTATTATGTAAATTTTGACATTTAAGACATTTCTACACTAAATAATGACCAAAATATAGCATCTTATTCATTTAGGAAAGAATTGATATAAATCTTAATGGAATGAGTAAAATTAATTACTTATGACATTTAAGGGATAAATAATGGGATTAAAACTCATGTCAAACCTTATTACATTTATTTAACTATTGACAAAATCCAAGAAAAAGAGGAATTCAACTAATGATAATAATACACAGTGATACACATGCACACTTACAGTCAATAATATTTTTCATTTACAGCTGTGTGAAAATAAACCACAGATAAGTGATGACATGTTCAATACAATGATGGTCAAAGCCAAAGAGGAACTGAAACAAAGACACATACAGTATTTACAACAGCAAGAAGAAGAAAAGAAAAAACAAGCAGAGCTAGCAGAAAAAAGAAAGAAAGAAGAGGAGGAGAGAATAAAACGAGAAGAAGAAGAGAGATTAAAAAGGGAGGAAGAAGAAAGACAACATCAGTTAGATAATCCTGTACCACCCCCACCTATTGTTTCAGAGGTAAAAATAATCATGTGTGGCTGTATATTATCCAAATTGTAGTCGGACATATATGTAGGATCATTGTTTATTTTTATTTTGTGTCATTGGAGAACATGAAAAAAAATTCTTCATTAAAGGATATAAAGATAAATTAAACAAGACATCACTTTCAAATTTTGATAAACATACATTAAATAATATCATAATAACATATGATGTTACTAATCTGGGAAAAAAGTTTAATATATTTAAAAAAAAAAAAAGGTATAGAGAAAAAAGCTACAGTGAAGGCAGAAAAATTCTGCAAATATTAATTAAATTCTGCTATATATAAAGGTCAACTATCAGACTGCAAAAGAGTTTGAAACTTTATCCATGTTTTTACATACAAATTAACAAATCTTGATTATTGCAATAGGGACAAGTTATGCCAATTTTGCCACAAGTTATGAACCCAGGTGTAATGCCACCACAGCCACCTGTTTCAAACCAGAATATGGTCCCAAATCAGCCAATGATGAATTCACCAAATGCAGTGCCACAACAGCCACAAATCATGCCCATGCCGAACGTGGTGCCTCAACAGAACATGTTACAGCCACAACAAATCATGCAGAATCAGAATATGATGCCACAGAATGTAATGCCACAACAGAACATGATACAGCCACAAACTGTTATACAGCCACAGCCTATGATGCCACAGGTTGTTATACTTAAATATAGTAGAAATAAGATTGCTTAATACCATGTGATTTATATGACTAATATGAATTAAAAAATGAGTAGTTATACTTCAACTCTTAAGGTATGAATTAGAAATTAGTTGTTAAACTTCAACTCTAAGATCATGTGTAAATACTTTTCTGGCTTGTATTTTTAAGTGTTTTCAAATCTGTAATAAGGTATTGTTAAAAAATCTGTTGTAAGGTATTTTCAAAGATATGATATGTTTTATCCTTATATATGTTACTGATGGTAAAGAAATGATCAGATGGTATTTTGTGATAATTTCTTATTTCAGGATCCTTCGATGGAACAGGCAAACCAACAGCAAATGATGGAGATGGGTAGCATTGATTCTCCTGATTCTCAGAAAACAGAGGTAATCATTGTACTAGCCTATAGATGCTTCATACTTTGAAAAAAACATACAGTAACATTGAAGATGTTAAAAAATTTATATATATAAAAAAAATAATATTTCAAAATATTAATAAAGGATAATGAATGATAAAGGGTAGCACTTTAATACATAAATAATTCAACAATTACTATCTTTTTGTTGATTCATTCAGTTTCATTGCTATCAAATATAAAAATTTGTTCTGACTTATATTTTTACTATAATCACATTTTTTTAAGGAAATATGCCTTTTTGATTTCTAGTGGACTTTTATTGAACTATTGATACAAATTTTACCTGCCATTTTTTCAGGATTTATCCCAGGATGGCATGGCTGCAGGTATGGAAGGTGGTGGTGATGAATCGTTTAATTCTATGTCACCTGATGACTCGGCTAAGTCATCCCCAGATGGCATGTCTCCAGATAAGAGTATGATGTCAGATAGCCAAGAGTCACAGGAGGACAATTCTCCACAAAAGAAGAGCAAAAAACCAGCTCATAGAAAGAAAAAGAGGGAAGACAGGAAAGAAAGTATGTTGTGTTTGTGCTTGCTTGCGCATGTGGATTTTCTTTTTATAAGTAGAGATCATTATCTGGATAGGTTGTGTAGGATATAGTTATACTTGTCCACATTTTCATACTTTTGTTAACTGTATTTACTCAACTTATTTCCGTATTAAAAGATTTCTCTTAATCCGGTCTCCATATTGTTTGTTGTAAATTGCTTCAGATTCAAGGTAATAATCAGGTTTACAGAAATGTTCATTAAGCTCAATATGAAAATATTCATCAACTCAAATATTATAAATTGAAAATGTTGCTGAAGAAGGAAAATGGACAAGTATAACTGGTTAGGTGAAGGCATAGAACACGGATAAAAATAAGATTGGAACACTTGTAGTCATTAGAAAAGCAAAAAAAAACAAAACAGGGTAAGATAGTCGCGTATCATTTTCCTTTTCTTCATACACAAACTTCTTAGTTCTTCAGTCAAGTAAAAATATCTAAACAGTTTACCTGATTATGATTATATAATTGGTTGACTATATATATGAATTCTAGATACCTGTAGATAAATCTCAAACATTTGTCAAATGGTAATCCAAAACATCAATATACTGATATATAATTTAATATTGACAAGTAATCTTTTATCAGTTAAAAAAAGCCACACATACACTAGCAGTGATTTAGTAATCAATAAACACAGATTTGGAACTGCTTTAACATTAATATTGTTTAGATGTGTTTGTAATTCATTACTATCGGACTTCCAAGTAGGATGGTAGTAAGCACAATTTCTATTTACCATTGTAATATTGTATTGTTTTTCTGAATTGCAATAGATAGCCACATTAAATTTTAGTGTTTATAGACACTGTCGTCCCCCAGATAGATGAATTAGTTGTATAAGGCATCATTTGCTAGTGAATAGCTTAATTTAGGACTTGGCCATTGCTAAATGAAGTAGATAGTTTTAACGCATGTTGGATAATAAAAGGCATGACAATGAATTCTGTGACTAACATTTTTTGGCATGAGAAGTGATGTCAGTTTGTGGATGGATATTTATATTGCATGCCATTGAATTTGACAAACTGTACCTTGCAAGTTAAAAAGAAATAAAAAATAAAATAGAATTTTTGTTTAAATAATTAGAATTTATGTTTTTTTGGGTATGATGATTTTGTTATTTTGCATCAGTAATGGGGAAAATATAAAACTAACAGCACAGTAAATTTTCCTTTTATTTAATCATTCATATCATAAATATTTCCTAGTAAGGGACGTCCCCTGTTTATGGTTGAACAAATGCTAAGGATTTTTTACAGCAGTACTTTACTTAGAAGGGGGAATTCATGAATGAATTGACTTGAACGTTGTTTATAGAATGGAGTTTGAATGACAGCATGTTTGAGATCATATTTTTGTAATGACAATACTTCCAGAATTTCCAGACTGATCCAGTTGGATACACACATTTTATTTTAATTTTGTTTAGTTTTAGTTCTTATAATTTGCAAGGGAACAGCTTTGTTTTTTCTATGAAAACACATCTAAGGAAATCATTTGATATGTCATAATAATTTTAAAGAAGCATGGAGGATATTTGTTTTCAAACTTTTTATAGCCAAATAATTTAATAGGAGGATGCGAAAACACAAGCTGTTTAAAGCTTGTACAAATCTCACTCCAAAAATTATCCTTTTTAATTTTGGAGAGTCAAGATGGAAAAACTTTGTGTTTCAATGTCTCTGATTTTGGCTAATGTCAATATGAAAATGAAGAAGATATTTCAAATAAATACTCCCAAAATTGAGTTGATAATTGAGTTTATTAAACAAAAGTCTTGGAATGCAAGAAATCCTTGTGACATTGTATTGCATAAGCATGAAAATTTAAAAATTTAAGTAATTTAGATGAGATTATTACAGGCATTTGGCTATAAATGAATATTTTATACTATTTTATCAAATTATGATGGGTTATACTTTAATTGAAGACTTAGATGTGTTTTATGGTGGTTTTATGTTATTTTATGCATGATATTAACATTTTAACACTACTAACAGATTTGCTGATAAAGAAATGTGAATTTTACAGTTTGTATATTTTGAATGCAACAGACAACAACACAATATTATACTGTACATTTCAGTTTATTTTATTTTTTTCTATTTGGTTATATTTAACTAATATTCTCTTTTACTTTGCACTTTATCTTTTGAGTTTATTTTGTTTTATTGCATTTTCTTCAATTATCTGATTTAATTTTCATTTGGTTTTTATAATTTTTTTTGTTATTTTTTTTTAGTATTTTTGCACACTTGCACTTTTGTTAAGAAGCAAATTGTTTGAAGTATTTATAAGGTAACTTTCCTACCCCAAAGTCAAATTAAGCAAACTAGTGCCTTTAAGTGAATGTTTATTCTGCATAATAAGTTATGAATATCCCGATTTTTAGAAAAATAAAAGTCCCAGTCCCTCATAGTCTGGCAGTGTAACACGTTCATCCTTAATTTTTTTGGGGGGCCAACGAATTAAAAAGATGAGATATGGATTAGTAATGTATTGCTGATAACTGTCTAAAATTTTTACATCTGTGTTCTAACACCTGTCCATTGATATTAGCTAAAATTTTGCTAAAACTTGACAATGCTTAAATTAATGTTTCTACGCATAAAGCAGTATTTTATGAAAATAATGGATTAAATACTGGAATAAAGAAGAAAAAATGAAAAGAAACTATTTGCTGATTAACAGTACTAATGACCATTATTTTGGGTGTTACACATTTTAGTACTAAAAGTTATTGCACCAAAATTAACAAACTAAAATGCACATAGATGAACCCTGAACTATGTATGCAAGTTCACCATGAATAGGGGATGTAATATGAATCTTCTATTAAAGTCAGTTCTTATATTTTTAAAGGTAAAGATTGACATAAATTTCATGATTTAAAGAGCAAATTATTTATGCAAGCATAAGATATCATTACAAAGTATCAAGCATTTGCATCTTCCAAGTTACAGAACTTATTCCAACATCCATTTAATGTCCTTTCAGCAAATTGAACATAAAGAAGAAAATAAGATTAATTCAACCATGAAATGTTTGTTTAATTTTGGCTTTTGTCCCCTAATATTTGTGCCACATCCCTAATATCATATTTCATTTATGTCTGTCATTGCTAGTAGCCCTGTGATATTAGTCAGTAAGAATTGAAGAAAGTTTAAAATTAAAATTTTAACCCTTCGTGATATCAAATCTTTTGCCAAGTTGCCCATTTGTACCCCAGTGATATGTTATTTTAATTTTTAGGTCCCCGTCGGTACCCTTGTGATATCTGTGGTAAGGCGTTCAAACACAAGCACCATATGACGGAACACAAGCGCCTCCATACTGGAGAGAAACCCTTCCAGTGTAAAAGGTGCCTCAAACGCTTCTCTCACTCCGGATCTTACAGCCAACACATGAACCACCGCTTATGTAAAACCTCTGGCGGTAACGGTGAGAAAATCATTCATCACATTGGCCCAATGAAGGGTTCTAATGCATTTCCATATGGCTGAGATTGTCCTATTGATCCTGTTGGCATTTATTGATTAATTTGCTTTAAATGAATCTGAATATTTGACATTCAAAATTTTTCACTTTGGAAATTTCAAAACAGAGTGTTATTAGGCCTCTACAAATTTAAAAATTACTGGTAAATCTGCTTATATATTTAAATGTTTGACGTTTCTGTTATTGTTTAATAGGTGGTGGAAATGATTGGAACCCTCCACGTAAAATTCACTCATTGCATTTCACTTGTCACCAGAACTACATTTTGATTGAAAACAAAAAAGTACTAGGGAAACTTACAAAAAGTGGTGTACTCCTCTCTACACAGTAGAAGACTATGCCACATTTTAAAAACCAAATCTCTTTTGGAATGATTTTTTCTTTACTTTTTGCATTAACATTTTTAGCATAACAATTGTTGTTTTTTCTTTTGTTTGTTTGTGTTTATTGCTTGTTTATTTGTTGTCTGTCAGCATGGTAACATTGCATTGTCTTGAAACTGGTGCATCACAGAATTTGCATATGTTGTAAAGTCCGTTGCATATTGCAATCATTGTAAATATTTTGTTGATGTAGATTTTTCTTTCCAGGAAATAACTTTTATTTACAAGTGTATCTGTCTTTGTGATAGAAATTTCAGGGATATAGTACAAACTTATAAAAAACAGAAATTATGCACATTTCACTATTTAAGATAATGGCATAAGAATAGAAATAAAAAAAATATTTCTATTTTCAAAATACTTCAAAAGTTCATTTGTTATAAATTCATATTATTGGGCAAAATTTGTTTTATTTTGTACAATACCAAAATAAGAGGATGTGGTAAAAAAAAATTCACTGCAGACCCAAGTAAAACAATGTAAACAAACTACAGGTCACTGTGGTCTTTGATGGATAGTTATTATATTGGCAATCATACCTCCTTATTTTTATGAAGAAACTTTGAATATTCATGAATCTTGAAGCTCTTTTTTGGCATAAATTTAAATTCAGATAAAAATTATCATGAGATATTAAGAGTCATTCTCTGTAAAAACCAAAGAAATTCATGGGACTGTTCACACCAATGACACAGATTTTCAATATCTTTTCAATATTAAGCCCATATGATGCCCTGATAACAAAAATAACTTTCATTTTTGTTTTTGGGGTTTCTGTTACCATGGTTACAGGTCCCATATATATAAGCCCAGTAACAGAGTAGCAAAATCTCAAAATGCAACATTTTTCAACTTTCATTATTTTTAACAAATACACTTTTTTAGCCTAAATCATAGGTATACTGAACAAATAAAGGTCTGGAATAACACATTAAAGTAAACAGACATTGTCTTGAACCCATTCAAAACATTAAAACTTGTATCTGAAAAGTGCCGATTTTGCATTTTTTCAAACTGCTGAAAAAGGCATTTTTTAGTAAATTTCAAAATGATTTTATTTTTTTTCCCAACGTCACATTTTATTGTTATGCCTCCAAAATAATCTTCATATATCACTCTTTTACCAAGAAAAAAATTGGGTGTGTGTTTTTTGTTGTTAAAAAAAAAAATTGTTCAAAATTTTCTGAAATTTGGCAAAACTTGAAATTGCATTGTGCAGATTAAAGGAAAGTAAGTGGTTATATTCGTCAATTTCAAAGTTTTTCTTATTTAACTCTGTAAAACCATACTGATTAGGAATTGTTTTGATACACAACTAATATTATTCAAAATAAATATCAATAACAGTTGCTATGGAAACACATTACAAAGAACATTGCAGTTGGCTTCAGACCACAATTAAATCCCTTTTTCCATGGCCTTTGAATATAGTTCCCAATTATCATAAGGGGTATTTCGTCCTAAGTATTCTGGCTACTGTTTTCTTTAAAATGTTTACTATCTAAATGGTCCTATCAGTTGCATAAAAATATATTGAAATAAGTAAAACATGTGAAAAAAAATATTGTTTAAAGTGAAAGTAGTGATTTGGTCAAAATGAAAGTAAGGTAAAATTCACAATGGAAAATCCCTTATCAAATGGCAAAATCAAAAGCTAAAACTCGTCAAAGGAATGAATAACAGCTGTCATATCCTGAGTTGGTATAGATATTTTCTAATGTAGAAATGGAGGATTAAACCTTGTTTTATAGCTAGCTAAACCACTCACTTGTATGACAGTTGGATACATTTCTAGAGGTTACAGGTAAAACATGCAACTTGAGGTGCGACTATGACAAAATAATTGGCATTAACAAAGAGATTAACAGAAAACTTGAAATCAGTTTTATTTTGCAGCTAGATGTCACATAAGATTTATTCTCAGTTATGTCTGGAATCATTTGAGAAACTCAATTATACAACATGGTCTGTGTCTAGAATGAAAGTATATGTTGTTTGTGGCGCTAAGATTCAGCCTTTTCCAATGAATCAACAAAAGAACCAAATGAACCTTTTGGTAATACTTGAGGTTTCTCTTCCTGGTTATTAGAACTCAATTACATTGTTAGTGAATGAAGGACATCTTCTATATTTTGTGGAAAAACAGTTGTAATAATTTTCTTCATTCTTTCAAGTAATCTATTACAACTTTTAGAATACATATTCTAGGAACTCCTTTCGTCTTCTGAAAACATCTCATCCTAACTGCTTGTAAAAATTCATTAACATGGTGAAATTCATGATCTGGAAACTGTTGGATTATTTCTAAAAAAAGAAAGTATTTTATTTTACAAACTTAATCAAATATGAGGTATAAAGCAATTTTTACTAGTTTAGATAATTTTTTCATAATGATTGATGCTTACACAAAATTCAAAAGATAGTTTTGTTTTTCTCATGGTTAACTTTTGAGTGCATTATTTATGCACTTTTTATACATCATTTACAGGACTATTATGGCATACCGTTGTCCGTTTGTCTATCGGTCATCAACATGTCGGACATGAACTCAATAAACTGCTGCGCCATGAGTGCATGATACGCCTTTCGTCTTGTGTGTAGGTTTTATGCCATCATCAATATTTTCTTAGATACAGCGCGACATGTGGAAAATAAAACTTGCATACCAAAAAACTCAATAACTCTAAATATAAACATTTTGAATCATCACCAAAACATTTTCTCAAGTTACAGTGCGACATGTTTCTGCCAGACAGACAGACGAGACAGACAGAGAACATTTGTATACCATAATACTTCCTGGGCATATAAAAATGTTTTAACCAATTTGCATAGATAGAACCAAGCTTGATACATCTCTATATTTGGATTGTGATTAAAGCTATTATGGTTCAATATCCAAACTCTAAATAGATTCAGAATGTCAAAGAACACCAAGATTTCAATTTTTGTTGAAATCAAACAAAGTTAAATTTGGGAACTTGATGTGGACCAACTTGAAAACTAAGCCCATAATCAAAAATCTAAACACATGTTATCAAAAATCTAAACACATGTTATCAATAATCTAAACACATGTTATCAAAAATCTAAACACATGTTAAGATTCAGCATAACTAAGAACCCCAAGAATTCAATATTTGTTAAAATCAAACTAAGTTTGATTTTGGACCCTTTGGAACTTAATGTAGACCAATTTGAAAATGGGACCCAAAATCTAAAATCTAAATACACAGTTTGATTGAGCATATCAAAGAACCCCAGGAATTCAATTGTTTGATGAAATCAAACAAAGTTTAGTTTTGGAATCTTTAGACCTCAATATGGACAAATTTGATAACAGGGCCCAAAAATCACAATACATGGTTAGATTCAGCATGTAAAAGAACCCCTTACATTATTTTTTTGTAAAAATCAAACTAAGTTTAATTTTGGACCCTTTGGACCTTAATGTAGACCTATTTGAAAACGGGACCCAAAATAAAAAATCGAAATACACAGTTAAATTGGGCTTATCAATGAACCTCAAGAATTAAATTTTTGATAAAATGAAACTAAGTTTAATTTTGGACCCTTGGGACCTTATTAATGTAGATCAATTTGAAAACGGGACCCATAATTAAAAATCTAAATAGACAGTTAGATTTGACATATCAAAGAACCCCAATAATTCAATTTTTGATAAAATCAAACAAGTTAAAACAAGTTAAAAGTTTAATTTGGGACCCTCAATGGACCAATTTAAAAAAGGTACCCAAAATCCCAAAACGTAATACATGTTTAGATTCAGCACATTAAAGAAGCCCAAAAATTCAAGAATAAAACTGCATTGAAATTGTTCAAGAAATAAGCAATTTATAAAAAGTAATAGAAAAGTATTGTTTCTGAGTCATGTTTCTCCCTATTGCATAGATATTTCTGATTAAAAGAAAAATTTGGCTCTAATTTTGGCCTATTGATGTTATAATCACTTGTAACCATTAAAATTGGTATTAAGTATAGCATGTATAGATTCCCAAATGATGTTGACTGGAACTGGACAAAAGATTTTTTATTAGATTAATGAACCCCCCCCCCTCCCCACCCCCCGCTTTTGCCAAAAAAAGGGAGATCATATATATAGCTAGTTTGTGGGGGTTGAGTAAAACGTTTAAACACAATTTTAAAATATTGATTGAGAAACTGTTGTTGTTGATTTACAAGGCAAAACACTTTTTAATCTGTCTGTCTAAATAATACCTGTGATAAAAATTCCATGATGCTACTTATAGAAGTGATGCTGTTTCATTCACTTAAATTCTTGCCTGTGTTACATCACTCTGAAAAATAAAAGGTTTCTGATGAATTCATGTTAAATTGCTATTTCCCCTGGTTAATTCTGAGGAATATGTCAAATAAATCTGGTTTTGAAAAGTTAAAAAAAAAGAGGAACATTTGTCACTACAATATAACTCAGTAAGTGGCACATAAAATATTGACTCTGAGTGATCATGGCTGACCTATACTGTTTACTTCTATGTTCTTTGATCTCTAGTAGCGATATTATTCATTGGCAATAATACAGCAAAAAAATATTTCATTTTTGCAAGTAATAGTTTCTAGGGGTTCAATTCTATGCAATAACTTTATGATTATTTTTGATATAACATTTGCTTTCTGTACACCTTTTCAATAACAGTTTGCATTGATAAAATTTCTTTAAATGAATAAAATTGAGAATGGAATATTTATTACAATGATTACACAACCTTAGGAATAATGGATGTCAGCACTTCTGATTGTGACAAATTTTACCTTTCAACTGATGAGTTATGGAACTTTGTTAATTGGAAAATATCCCTTATGTTAGATGTCTTGGTACTTGTGTTTTATATTTGTATATTGGCTGTCTTATATTGTGTATATACTCTGTATGTACTGTATATTTATGAATTTCAAGTAGTGAGACTATAATAAAATATTGAATCTGAATCTGTCTTGATGTTAGATAGCATTGCTCAGCAATTGCATAAAATACAAAGTTAATTATAGTTCATAGTATAAATAGAATTTTCTTAAATTGATTGTTTTGGGGAAATACAGGGATAAATTATTTGGCAAAAAATTTTGGAAGAATAAAAAAATTACTAAAGTGGGTTGATGTGGTCTGATAACATACATCTTCTGTTGTTTCCATCTTTTCTAGATATGTTGGCAGATTCCCTTTTCTTCTTCATGATTTAACCTTTAAAATAAATTTTAATTAATACCAACAGGATCTAAATACTAACAGCATCTATAATAAGCTGAAATATTTGCTTGTAATAAAAATTAAATAGCAAGATATAAATTTAAACAGCAATTAATTCCCTTTATATTCAATCACTGTATCTTACTAAATATATAAGGCATTAGCAGTTTAAAAAAATATTTTCTATAGGGGAAGTAAATTTTTATTTTTGATTATGTAAGAATAATAATTATTTACACAACAATTAAATTGATTCAGCTTATTTATATAGAGAATAAAAATAAGAATCAGCAATATAAACAGCAAATAAGTTTTGTAATTTTTGTTTAAATGCTTATTTTTTCATAGACATAGACAAATTTAAACATTATTATGATACAGTTATAGTATCATTTGTTAAATAAATTAGGTTCAATTTGTGAAAAGGATAAGACTCTCCAATATATTTTTTTCTAGCCTTCCTGACTCAAGGAATGTAGCAATTAGTCTCTATTCTTGTATGTGAAGACTTTGTATGACATACATGTATATCATAATAGTATTACTAAACACATGCTGAACCTTTTGTGAAGATACAAGGATTACTTTTAAACAATATATTGTTACTACCTCATTTCTCCTTCAAGTACTGCATCATTGACATCTATTCTTATTTTCTTCAGAAACAAAGTACAATATGCTGAAAAAAATTATAGCAATTATTTATAAAACTACAATAAACCATTGAAACAAGTTCTGTGTTAATCTATACATGTATTGCTGTTCAAGATTTATTAATAATGCATACCAATTATACTAAACCATTCACAGATGTTCAACAGAGTACTCATCTATTTTCTATCATTATACAATTTTTTCTAGAATATTTTTTTTTCAATATAACTTTTTTTGGGAAGCTTGTTATTTACAGCTTCAAAACATTGTTAAAAGATTATTCCTTATTTAGGATGTTTTAAAAACCCTATCAAATCTCAGGGTGGGGGAGGAGGGATATTGAATACACATCTAATCTTGGGTCAGGGGGTGGGAAGGGTGATATTGAATGCAAATCAAATATTTATATTCACAACCATGGTGTTATGTAAATAGGAGTTTTAAAGTTTTGACAATTTTACAGCTAAAGTACTGTTTTCAAATAAATATCAAATAATTCATAAATTGTAAAAAATAATAGATTAAAACCATGCACTCACCATTCAGGGGGTTAATAGGGTTTACCAAACAAAGAATAATTAATATAATGCCCAATTATTGAATTACAAAATAATTATGAACATTATGATTGGAGATAAGTAAGCACCAAAATTAAAATAGAGAATAATGGGATGCAAAATTAAGAAGAACAACTGTGGAAAACAAAATAATAAGGTAATACAATATAGATTATAAATCACAGAATGGAGGACAAACATTAAAAAGAAATCAAATTATTACAGAAATCTAAATTTTAATTATAAAATCATTTTCCTTAGAATTTTACAGAATAATTATTTGTTTTAAAAATATAGAAAATGTTTACAAAGTAAATAATACATAAATATTATATGACCCCAATTCTTACACTCATGAAAGTAGGTAAATTAAATATCTGTTTTGAAACTTATTTAATACATAGAAAGTGCTCCTTTTTTCATTAAAAGACATGTTTGTGTAGGATTTAATAATGTCCTCCATGAAAAAATGTCCACCGGACACATTTTGACAATATTTACTTATTTAAATGTGTCCTGGACACAATTTCCTATGAAAACATGTCCTTAGGTATGAAAAAGTGTCCATGCACATGGACATTATTCACTACCATAATATTGTCCAGGTGGACATTTTTTTCACAGGACATTGTGTCCGCCAGGGCACTTTTTGATATTATTAAAGTATTAAATGATTCCATTGCCTTGTTATTACTGGACGCATTGTAACTTTAATTACGAACTTGAATTAATTGTTACTTTGACATAAAAATTGTCTCATTGGCACTCATACCATCCTTATCTTCATATCTATATTTTTTAATATAATTATATACATGTTAGATGCTGTTCTATTTTATTTTCCTTTGAAGACACAATTAAATAACATTCACTACGAAAATTTGTTCAGCAGATGGACCATATTTCATAACTGTTGCTGTAAAATGCTGTCCACTTAGGAGACAATATTTCATGGCAATGGACATTATTTATTTTCTATTGCCTTCTTATCTGACATAATAAATATTACAAAGTTCTTCATATTTGATTTTACACTCCCTTCTTATTGTTATTCTTTCATTGTCATAACCATTTGTTTGGAATTTCTTAGAACTTAAATTTCTCTATATTCACTTCCATCCATTATTTATTTGTTTACAATAGACAATAGACAATAGACAATAGACAATATTTTATTCGCACAAACACATTTACATTAAATGGTTATGGCATACAAAATTAAGACAATAAACTGACAATAGTTAAATTGTATATTGATCAATATACAAATTACATTTGTATATTGATCAATTTTCTCACCAATCCTTAATATTTTAATTAAAATTTAAGTATAATAAAACTTTGTAATGACCTTTGTATTACTTCCCTTAGATGACACAATTTAATAGCAACTACTATGAAAATTTGTCCTGTGAGTGGACACTATTTCATATTGTTAGCAGTAAAAATTTGTCCTTTTGAGGGACACCATTCCATGGCAATGGACATTATTAAATACCAAATTTCAATGAAAAAGTGTCCATGTGGACACTTTTTCATAGGACACTATTATGTCTTACATTTGCATTGTCTTAGTAATTGAGGATGTTTTAACAAATAATCAATAATGAATGATAATAATGAAAATTTAAATATTACATAAAATAATCAAAACTATAAAAGGGGAAAAAGGGGGAGGTCATGTCAAGTTACTCACATTCTGTCTAGTTAATAAGATAAATAAAATCCTTTTCCTTTGGTCCGCTACTTGCTAGTTTAAGGCTAGTTCTGTAAGGTACCGACTTGAGTCCAGAATCCTTGATGTGGTCAATATCTAGATGAAAACTTTTTGTTGGCATAACATGCGACGTGCACAATTTGAATTGTTGTTGTTTTTTTATTTAATTGAAACGGCTGGTAAAAATACAATATTGATGTGAAGATCTAGAGCTACTAGTGGTTTTAGACCATTCTCAGACAAAATAGCAAATATTTGGTATGCACTGCCTGTGTTTCACTGTTTCAGTGTTTGGCAAGAGCTTGATGAGTTCATCACAACCCACAAACTTTGGAGAGAAACTGCACTACATAGTATCTACCTTGATTATCTTATTTTTACCAACAATATGATGGTTTTATCAGTGTCTGCATTTCGTCTGCACTTTATTTTGGGCATTAACCCTTGTACTTCCTGTTGTTCCTTTATGTTTTCAATGAAGAAGAACCATAAGGGGAGATAATTCATAGACACATAGTTGATTTTTTTCAGTTTTCAATCCACATTTTTGTTCTTAAATCAAAAAACACATCCCTGATTTTTTTTTTTAATTCTAAATGGGAGGTTTATCTTTATGATTTTGGCAATATTTTCTATAAACTATCTCGGAAATTTTGTCAAAACTTCAATGAATTTTGGTGAAATTTGGTTTTCATTTAGATGTCAGAATCACCCCCTTTTCCAATAGAAAATAAGCATATGTACACAATTGTCAGCCAAATGTGTGATATATTTTTAGAAAGGCAAAGGTAATAGCTTTTAGATGTGATAATTGTCTGCATCATTTACTGTCAGGATTAAGGGAAAATAAGCATTGATATTTAGGAAATTTTTTAGAATTTTCATTGAAAAAAAGCCCAAAATCAAAATGGCCGCCATTTCCATAGTAACAAAGCCCAAAATTAATTTCTAAAGTGTTAGTTGTTAATTATATTAGTTATGTAGTATGTGTACAAAGAATGGTAAAAATCTGTGACATAGGTGTGAACACTAATTTTGGTCCTTACAGAGAATGGCTCTTAAATGTTCCAAAGTTGATTTTTAAATGTGTTCTTATTTAATTACAATATGTCAATATAGTGCCTTTATATCATTATAGACATGTTATTGCACAAAATGAGGGAAGATCATTTTTTTTTTTGTAGGACGAATCTTTGTTCTTCGCCTTTATCCAACCAATGTGTTGTGTCGTGTGTTGTGACTAATCCTACTAAACATCTAACGATAGACCTACAAACACTAATTCACCTCTACACTTCAATTTTGATACTTTGTCTTAAAATGTTATGTATAAAAACATATTTATTTCATTTACTATCTACTGTCTTTCACAGTATTGTAAGTCAGTGTTGGACGTTGTTGGAATCAATATGTTAGTTGGTATGAAAAATGTATGCTGTATAATAATTCAATTCTCTGTAAGAATATTTTGGTTTTATCTGTAAATGAGACAGTAATCCAACAACATTCAAGCCAAGAACACAGCATTTTATGTTAGGTTGTGTTATGCAAAAGCAGAAATGTTAAGTTTTTATGAATTGGTACTTTAAACATTTTAGAAACTGTTTCAACAAGAAATCCAGAACATTATTTTCTAAGGTTTAAATAGATAAAGCTTAATAATATAAAAAAAATTGACCTACAAACACTAATTCACCTCTACACTTCAATTTTGATACTTTGTCTTAAAATGTTATGTATAAAAACATATTTATTTCATTTACTATCTACTGTCTTTCACAGTATTGTAAGTCAGTGTTGGACGTTGTTGGAATCAATATGTTAGTTGGTATGAAAAATGTATGCTGTATAATAATTCAATTCTCTGTAAGAATATTTTGGTTTTATCTGTAAATGAGACAGTAATCCAACAACATTCAAGCCAAGAACACAGCATTTTATGTTAGGTTGTGTTATGCAAAAGCAGAAATGTTAAGTTTTTATGAATTGGTACTTTAAACATTTTAGAAACTGTTTCAACAAGAAATCCAGAACATTATTTTCTAAGGTTTAAATAGATAAAGCTTAATAATATAAAAAAAATTGACAATTGTTTACAACATAATTAAAATATTGACTCAACCTGCAATAAATAAATTTTTTAATAAGTTTTTTTTTTTTTTTTTTTAAAGATCAGCAATAAAATACAGTACAATACGTTTCATTTTTCAATATGCCCTTTTACGGTTAGTTCGGACATATTGTATGTGGGGCAGATTTTCAGAATGGAGGTAAAAATGGTGTGAAAAATATGGGAAAACATCATTTAAACAGAGCAGTTGCTTGGAAACATGCATAGGATTTCCAATTCTTTTATACCGTTTCCACCTCTTTCAAAAAAATCTGCAGAAACTCAATTGCGGTTGTATATTGGTATCACGTCGTCGTCCCCATCTGAAGACACATGGTTTCCGAACAACAACTTTAGTTTAAGTGAATGGATCTCTATGAAATTCCACAATAGGAAGGTTGGGATTGATTTTGGGGGTTAAGGTCCCAACAGTGTAAGATATAAGGTGCCCAAAAGGGTTAAAATAAGCATTTTTTTCTAGTTTCCGGGCAATAACTTTAAGTCTTGTGTGTTAGTGTATGGACCTTTATGAAATTGTACAACTAGGTTCCATATCACAAAGGGAAGGCTGGGATTGACCTTAGGGGTAATTGCCCAAAGGTTCAGGAATTAGGGAAAAAAATCTTACAAAAAGCACGCAATTTTCTAGTTTCCAGACATTAAATTGTGTTTAAGTATATGGATCTCTCTACAATTGTAATGCAAGGTATCACAACATAAAGGGAAGGCTGGGATTGGATTTTGGGGGTAATTGCCCAAAACGTTCAGGAATAAGGGGCCAAAAACAAGCAATTACTTGAGGTCAAGTGTATGGATCTCTCTGAAATTGTACAGCAAGGTACCATACCACAAAGGGAAAGCTGGGATTGAGTTTGTGGGAAATAACTTAATTGAGGGTTAAAAAAAAAGGGGTGGGGGACATTTTTTTCACAATTTTTTTTTCTTTTTTTTTTTCTTAAAATTTTCAATTTTTCCATTGATTTATATTTCTTATTTGTATATTAAAGCAAAAAAATACTGATATGGCAGGAGATACACATCATATATGATGTGTAAATAATTATATTTATAAAGTATTGTGCAATTGCAGGAAATCTTCAATTGCATAGTATTGCGCTATTGCACAGTATTGCGCATTAGCAAGAAATCTTCAATTGCGCAATGGCAAGAAATCTTCATTTTCACACAATTGTGCAATAGCACAATATTGCACCAAAGCAAGAAATCTTCAATTGCACAGTATTGCGTAATAGCAAGAAATCTTCAATTGAAAATTAATCAAATATTTCAACCAATTTCAAATTTTTAAGATCTTTCACCACATTTATTTTGTCAAAAATTTGATCACAATCCAAATTCAGACAGTATCAAGCTGGAATATTGTGTCCAAACTTGCACCAACTGTTCAGGGTTGGACCACTGCAGTCGTATCAGGCTGTGCTCAGCAAAGCATTTTATATACATCAGTTAGGGGCTTTTAAACATTTTTTTTTAATATAACAATGATACCTCATGAAAACAATTTGTTGATTTGAAATGAATTACGAATGGTAAATTTGGTGTCTGTTGCTTGATAGCAGTGCAAAGACAAAAGAAAGGGGAAGAAATCTTTGATGATCAAAAGCTTGAGTTTCACTTGCCTGATTGGAATGAAACTTGTAGCTATGAACAATAGAGGGAAGGGGAAAAGCCTATTGATATAGGAGTCAAAGTTGGGAGGTCACTGTTTTTAAAATATATATTTAAAAATTGGTTTCCCAAATGTAACTTTCATTTCCATTTCCTGATGAAATATAACTTATGCTGATGGAAGATATGGCGATAGGTAAGACATCTATTGATTTGGCTCCATAGGTCCACAAGTCCACAAAATAGTGTTCTTATAAATGGTCTCTAGGTGGTAACTTTACTTTCCTTTGCCTGATTAGAATGAAACTAATACAGACAGAAGGGAAACAAGCTTTAGGATTTTGTATTAATGGGTCAAAGTCAAGGTGATTGTTACTTTAGGTAGAAACTTTTGGGAGTGGGTTAGCTTACAGATCGTAACTTGAGTTCTCTTTTATTGAGATGAAACTAATTCAGATGGATGATAAAGAAAAGGGAAAAACACCCTCAGTTTTTTTTGTCAATCAGTTTAGCTCAAGGTCTTTTGAATAACCTTGAACTAACACATATAATGTGAAATACTCAAATAGAAATATACCTATCTATTAAAGAAGTCAATAAATGTGAAGTGTAGGTCATTATACCTAAATCTTAACAAAACCAATTAGACATCCTTTGTTTAAAACACATATGAAAAATTTCAAGATTTGTTTGAAAGGAAGGAATATTAAAAAAAGTTGTAGGATTTCTTTAAATTTTCCAGTTGATTAAAGTAGGCTGTATAACTGATTTTGAAAGTCTTAACATTTTTACTTGCAGGAGTTGTCAGTAAAATAAATAATAAGTAAGCTGAATGACTCTTCTAGTTAAATAAAAACAAAAAAATGTTCTCAATTCTTCTCACACATAACCTTTTTTGAATGCCACCCCTCAGTTATATTGGTATACAAATACAATAGATGACGGAGGTACCTATTCACCATTTAAATTTGATGCTACTAACACTAGCTTTATGTCTCACAACACTAATGTATTTTCTGTGATGCACCTTGTGTAAATCAAGCAATGGTCAGAATCTAAAATTTGTCTGAAAAGTAAATGTGATCAACTGTTATGCTATAAATCCTGTAGTTTTATCTATTTATGCTGGGTATATCATGTATTTACAATGGAACCTGTTTCATCAGAATGATAACTAATCTAAGTATTCCAACTACATTTAAACCAAAAAGTCTCTTTTCTTGTACACTAACTAATTTGAAATATTAGAATACAATTGTTTTAATCTTCCAAGGCATGAAATGTTTACATAGCTTTTTCTATTGGAGACAAACACATTGAGTCCTATTGTTGTTACTTAAGCCATTGGCAATTCTTTTTAAACACAATTTTACCCAAGATCGCCTTCAAGTTGAACAGGTTTCATTGTAATTTCATTCAATACAACTGTTTATGTTACAAAGAAATTACTGAGATGTGTTTATCCAAAGAACATTAGGTATCAGATTAACTGTACAGATATTATGAATTTACAACCATATTTAGTTTGGTGAAGACTTGTATTTTGGATCATACAGTTTATTTCATGTAAAATATAAATGTGTAGAAAATATGGAAGACAAGATGTTGTTCTTTTAATATTGATTGAAACTAAGTCCTCCTTTTAAAGTTAAAAATGCTTCTTGTATTGGATGATAATATCTCTAGATTTGAGAACAAAATTTCACTGGTTGCTGTACATTATAAAAAAACAAACAATAGCTCACCATGCTGACAGAAAAAATATTGTGAAATTAATCAAATGAATGACATTAATAGCCTTTTAATTAAAGATAAACAATTTAGAAATTATTTAAGCATGTTAAAAGGATGAGAATTAGTATTCATAATATTCTGTAATTGTCAAAGAACTGGATGAGCTGTTGTTTGGTAATTTTATGAACATTTTAAAAAATTGTTTCAAATTTTACTTTGTTCAAAATTAACTTTTGATTTGCTTTACAAGAATATGCTTATCGAAATACAGAAATAAGTAAGGTTGTTATATTTTCAGGTGGCGATGAGATTAAAACCTCTAAAGAGGATGACATGGATAAAGAAGATGGTTCTATTGTAGAATCCGAGGAGGAAGATCTTGGTGAAAGCATAGAATTGTCAGAAAAAGACATTTAGTGCACATGTACTTAATCCAGAATCATTTACATTGTCATTGTTGTAGTATTTGTATAAGTAATGTGAACATAGTGAAATGTGACTTTCTTTGTTATATGTAAAAAGTTGAACATATTTCCTTAAAAAATAATTTGCTATCTTTATCCCAAACTTATTTTGTTTCTTACAACAACTGCAGTATTTAACAATCATATTATTTTCCATCCATTCATTCCACAAACAAACAATTTATTTGGTTGTGATTTTTTGTTGGACCTTTTCATTTTTGCTAGAGAATGAACATGCATGTTTTCATCAATTCCATCTAGTCAGGCATTATCATTTACATAGTTCTCATTAAATGGTGCTTGCTATATTTTCTCTTGATTTCCAAAATTAAAGACTAGCATATTTAGATAAAGAAGGATTATAAAATGTTAAAAGTGGTAATGAGAAGCAGATTTAAGAGCAATAATAATGGTTAAAAGCAAAACGTACTTTAAAAACATATTTCCGTTTAAATTGTATTTTTAAAATGGTAAAAAATATCTGTATTGATTATTTTTTGTATGCTTGTATAGGAAGAAATAAAGTTATATATAAAGAAAAAATTGTTAGTTTTATGATTTTCTACTGCAGAAACATTGATTTATATTTTAAAAGTAGACACTTGTTATACATATCTGCAGTGGTGGTCCAATGGAAGTATGATAACTGCATTTGTGGTCCCATGGTTGCTTCTAATCTGTGGTAAAACTTGAAAATTGTTTTTTGCTGCTTCTCTTCTTAGCAAAAGATATTTTCGGGGAACAAACTGGTCAGCTCTTGAGTGTGAATAATGTGTCTGGGTATGGTAAAATTGAGATCTCACCTGTTTTAACTAGGTACAATGTGTTGGAAAAGTACAAAGCAGGGATCCTTGTCATACGCACTGGACGTTAAGCAACCAACAATCTATCAATCCTAGTCGTAGGACATTACCATTTTATCAATCTGAATGTGCAAGCCATAAAGATACAGAGAAACTGTATACAGAAAGACATGATAAACAAGGGGCAAACATGACCAAAATCATTAATAAACTTTACATGTTGATAATGTTTGTTTAAAGTTCTTTAACATTGTTTTTATATGACCGTAGAATTTTTGTGTGAGTTGCTACATCAACATAAGAGAGAGAGAGAGAGAAAATAAACAAAATGATATTCTAAAATTTCAGTTTAAAATCATTTTAAAAAAAGGCACTAAAATGTTTCCCAAGCAAAGCTATCTTCAGACAGGTTTCTTCCAGGTGTATTCTGGTTTCTAGTGCTCTTAACTTTGCTCTCTAGACTTCAAGTGTATGTTGTATCAGATGAAAGTTTTGTATAGACATGGACATCAATATTTTATGTTTACAAATGCACAAAAAAAATACAATGAATTTTTTTATTCACATCAATTTATTTTTATTTTGAGAGTATGAATTAGACATGGTAATGTTTTAAGCATAAAAACACAAAATTAAGGCCATGGGAATGACAGAAATCAATTACCTTCAAACATTGAATAATAGATTACTTTAAGTCAATAAATTGGACATCTTTGATTTGTTTGCCAGGAAACATGTGTGCGAAGTTGCAGGTATAGAATTGTTTCAATGGGTTGCAATTGTCTAGATTTTAAATAGATTTTCAAACTGCTTTGAAAAGGTGATCTGAAAAACCTTCTTTATGTTTCTAAATTCCTACTGACCTGATGTAAAAGGTGAGGCGGATGCAGTGTGGAAACACACTTAAGTCAAAGATGCCAGAGAGTTGATTTCAATTTCTGATTCCTAATCTACATTTGTATGCAGTAACTTCCTGAAACACCCTGCATATGGAATATATATGTCACTCCCTCAATACGATATTCCACGTCTTACGCTTTCTATTGTGATTTCCTTGATAGAGAGTTGCTATTTATTAGGATTCTTTACAACTTTTAGTTTCTAAATGGCAAAGAGAAAAATGATCCATTGCATCGACAGTTCCACCCTCTTATTCTAGTTAAAATCCTAATCAAGAATGATATATAGCCGAGTAGTAAAGTTGCTTGAATAAACATAATTACTACATCTCTGTACATTCCTTCAACTGTAAAAAAAAATATTAGAAAAATTGTGATATAGCTTGACCTTTTATAGACAATTTAAACTTCAATCTCTAACAAACGTGATGATTTCAGCTAACCTCTTGTCATCTGCCAATATCTCAACAGTAGCATATCCTCTGTTCATAGCATTTGCATATCTCAGTTTACATGGGATGCAGTAAAATTGTACAATTAATGTTATGCTCGTGCCTGTTCACACTATACGAACTCCATTAACAAGGAAGTGTTCCTTGCACAAAAAGTGCACCAATTATGTATGTTTACACAAATTTAGCTGCAGCATCGCAATAATTTGTTGCTAACTAATTATACCTGCTTGGGTTGCTCAATCAACTTTGTATTTTTAACGGAACTATATAAGATTGTACTGCAATTGGGAGGTTAAGCTTGCTATAAAACATTTTCAGGATAGCACAGGTGTGTTTGCCAAAGGAAATAGGTAACATCATGGCACACCATATTAAGGATACATACAATATCCATAGCAATCTTCATTTTTGTCGAGCCTGCAACTTTTGTTGCAGAAAGCTCGACATAGGGATAGTGATCCGGCGGCGCGGCGGCGGCGGCGGTGTTAGCTAACTTCTTAAAAACTTTATATTTTAGAAGGTGGAAGTCCTGGATGCTTCATACTTTGTATATAGATGCGTCATGTTACGAAGTTTCTGTCAGTCACATGTCCTTGACCTCATTTTCATGGTTCAGTGACTACTTGAAAAAAAAGTTAAAATTTTTTGTAATGTTAAATTCTCTCTTATTATAAGTAATAGGATAACTATATTTGGTATGTGCGTACGTTGCAAGGTCCTCATGCCCGTCAGACAGTTTTCACTTGACCTCGACCTCATTTCATGGATCAGTGAACAAGGTTTAGTTTTGGTGGTCAAGTCCATATCTCAGATACTATAAGCTATAGGTCTTGTATATTCGGTGTATGGAAGGACTGTAAGGTGTACATGTCCAACCGGCAGGTGTCATCTGACCTTGACCTCATTTTCATGGTTCAGTGGTTATTGTTAAGTTTTTGTGTTTTGGTCTGTTTTTCTTATACTATATGCAATAGGTCTTCTATATTTGGTGTATGGAAGAATTGTAAGGTGTACATGTCTAGCTGGCAGGTGTCATCTGACCTTGACCTCATTTTCATGGTTCAGTGGTTATTGTTAAATTTTTGTGTTTTGGTCTGTTTTTCTTATACTATATGCAATAGGTCTTCTATATTTGGTGTATGGAAGGATTGTAAGGTGTACATGTCTAGCTGGCAGGTGTCATCTGACCTTGACCTCATTTTCATGGTTCAGTGGTTATTGTTAAGTTTTTGTGTTTTGGTCTGTTTTTCTTATACTATATGCAATAGGTCTTCTATATTTGGTGTATGGAAGGATTGATTGTAAGGTGTACATGTCTAGCTGGCAGGTGTCATCTGACCTTGGCCTCATTTTCATGGTTCAGTGGTTATTGTTTAGTTTTTGAGTTTTGGTCTTTTTTCTAATACTATATGCAATATGTTAACTATATTTGGTGTATGGAAATATTTTATGATCTATATATTAGTTGTGCAGGTTTTATTTGACCTAGACCTCATTTTCACGGTTCATTGCTCAGTGTTAAGTTTTAATGTTTTGGTCTGTTTTTCTTAAACTATAAGCAGTAGGTCAACTATATTTGTTGTATGAAAGAATTGTTAGCTGTACATGTCTTTCTGAAATGGTTCATCTGACCTTGACCTTAATTTCATGGTTTATTGGTCAATGTCTGGCTTTCTTGGTTAATGTGAAGTTTATGTGACAGTTGTAATAAAGTTTTATATTTAGGACTATCAAAATACTATCAATGATTAGTAAAGAAGGCGAGACATTTCAGTGTGTGCACTCGTGTACATTATTATCATGAACAAATCCTGAGTGTATCAAACGCTATTTGAAAATGTTCAAATAACTTTAAAAATATTCATACATTATTATTATATAACAGCATTTCACATTGCATTATAAGCGAAAGGTTTGGCTAGCCATAAAACTAGGTACAACTCCACCATTTTTCTTTCTTAAAATGTCTAACCAAGTCGGGAATGTGGAAGTTGTTATAATCCTGGTACCTTTGATAACTATTTACACCACTGGGTCGATGCCACTGCTGGTGGACGTTTCGTCCCCGAGGGTATCACCAGCCCAGTAGTCAACATTTCGGTGTTGACATGAATATCAAGAATGTGGTCATTTTTATAAATTTCCTGTTTACAAAACTTTGAATTTTACGAAAAACTAAGGATTTTCTTATCCCAGGCATAGATTACCTTAGCCGTTTTTGGCACAACTTTTTGGAATTTTAGATCCTCAATGCTCTTCAACTTTGTACTTGTTTGGCTTTATAAATATTTTGATATGAGCGTCTCTGATGAGTCTTATGTAGACGAAACGCGCGTCTGGCGTACAAAACTATAATCCTGGTACCTTTGATAACTATTTACACCACTGGGTCGATGCCACTGCTGGTGGACGTTTCGTCCCGAGGGTATCACCAGCCCAGTAGTCAACATTTCGGTGTTGACATGAATATCAAGAATGTGGTCATTTTTATAAATTTCCTGTTTACAAAACTTTGAATTTTACGAAAAACTAAGGATTTTCTTATCCCAGGCATAGATTACCTTAGCCGTATTTGGCACAACTTTTTGGAATTTTGGATCCTCAATGCTCTTCAACTTTGTACTTGTTTGGCTTTATTAATATTTTGATATGAGCGTCACTGATGAGTCTTATGTAGACGAAACGCGCGTCTGGCGTACAAAACTATAATCCTGGTACCTGTGATAACTATTATCAAATAGCCCATTTCTAAGTATGTTGGCGTTTGTGTTTGTTGCAGTTCATTGTGTTTGTTGTTCCGTTGTTTTACTCTGATAGTTAACGTGTGTTCCTCGGCTTTGGTTTGTGACCCTGATTTGTTTTCATCTAATCGATTTATGATTATAAATCAGTGGCATACTACTGTTACTTTTTTATATGATGCAAATGTTTGTGCACGGGTCTAAGCATTATCATGCAGTAAAGCACACATTTAATTACAAAAAAATGAACAGAACAGTAAAAAACAGTTTGTTGTTTTGTACACAAATAATTGGTTAAATATAAAAGGAATACCCAAACACGGAAAACGACGAAAAGACAAACAACAGTACTAGAACAAAAATTTCAATACAGAAAACTCAAATCTAAGCAATACGAACCCTACCAAAACGGGGAGTATCTTTGGTGCTAAAAAGGGCAAGCAAATTCTCCGCTAATAGTGAACCCGTCATGTTGCTTGTTTTATTTTTGTTTGAATAAGAATTGTTTTACTAAGTATGATTTACCATTCCTTAAGACAAAACATGTGGGTCTACGTTGGACATCCTTTTATGTGAAACAAAACCGGACCAATTTTTTCAATTTTTCTTTTATTTAGGAAATGAGAAAAGTTGTGTAGAGGATTGAACAATCAAATGATCTTATTCTATTACAAGATAATAGAGTCTGAGATTGTGTGTCCTGAAACACTTCCTTCTCGGTCGATTCGTTTTACATTTTGTCTGGTCAGAGCATTTTATAACTCGCAATGCTGTTGGAGTTTTGCTTATGGTCAAATGTCACAGGATGAACGGTAGTCGCCCACATTTTCGTTATTTGATCAATGGTGGATAGTTGTCTCATTAGGAATCATACCACATCTCCTTACTTTATTTGTCCAACTTTGCCTGGTGAGTGATGCAACCATTATTTTATAAATATACAATTTTAATATAAAGACGTCGAATTTATTAACATATAAGGAATACACATGTGTTCTTAGCTGAATTCAATGCAAGTGTAATTTATGCAATTTATAGAATATTAATTTTAAATAGTAAACTTTTTAAAATACACTTGCTTATCACATACTATAAATAAAAAAAATTCTAAACCAATAAATATCATTGAACAAACTCATTTTCATCTTCTTATTTTGATATAAATCAACTAAAATCGGAAACTGATCGAAAGGTAGACAATAGAGTTTAGTCAATTATCATTCGACAATGAGTATATTATGATGAATTTTATCAAAACGCGATTCTTGCCTCAGTTGATGTGAACCTCGCCATGCAGTCATTTTGGTTGATTTTAAATACATATAGAAGTAGCAATGCATGTTGTTGTAAAAAAAAAATATTAACTTTTTTGTGCTTCTTTGTTATATATTTGTTTGGTTTTGTTCTGATTGAGATTGTGACACGGTGATGATGGCTGTATCCCTATTTTGACGATTTTATCTATTATGTCCGTTTTGTGCATGCATCGTTATAAATATAATGGAATTTGATGCGACTGTCATACACGTGAGAGGTTTAGCGCTATAAACCAGGTTCAAGCCATCGTTTTCTACATTTGAGAATGTCTGTACCAAATAAGAAATATTACAGTTGTTGTCCATTCGTTTGGTATGATTTATCCTTTGATTTTCCCATTTTTATAAGGGACTTTCCGTTTTGAATTTTCCTCGAAGTTCAGTATTTTTGTTATTTTATTTTTTGTTTTATAATATTTATAATAAAAAAAAATCAATATGATGAAATGATAAGACACACGAGTACATTAAGGATTTTTTTCTTTCTTAAAACGTAACATAGTATGTAATTTTAACCTATATGCAGTATATATTTCATAAAACTTCATTATCGTCTGAACATATTTCAGACTTTGAATATGCAACATGTTTATTTATAAGAAAAAAACTATTGAGAATATAATATCAATGACATACGTCCTACTTGATTAACTAAACAAGCTATAAGTCATATTTGTGAGCGAGTCATTTATTTTATCGCTAAATATTATTATTAAAATGCTGATATTCAACGTCATTTATATGTATGCATGGATAATTTAAAAAAAAAATCATTTAGAGCTCTTTTCATACTGCTAGCAAGACAGAGGTTGTTTGGCTTGCTTGCTTTGTTTGTATCAATGTTTTATCAAGCATTGTAATCAAGATTCATATCTGAAAAAAACCCATATAAAGGCGGATTTAAACTTGTATACATTATATTTAAATTTGATTGGACATTTTCAAAGAATCAAATTTACCTATACACAGGTTTAACTCCGCCTACTTACATTGTTTGCAGATGTCAATCTTAATTACAATGCTTGAGCCAACACAAACATTAATACAAACAAAGCAAGCTAGTCAACCAAACTTTTGTCTTGCTAGCATTATGAAAAGAGCTGTAATATTCTAATTTTGTTACATGTAAATAACTTAAGCAAACCGATTGACAGATATTCAAGAGTGTCGAAAGATACCAGAGGGACAGGAAATGTATAACCTAAACATGCAAAAGATAATAAAAGAAAATTATATGATTATTTTAAGTTACATATGTTACAATCGGGGTTTTTAGGGGTACCAGAAGGCTTAGCAAACCCTTTCCCAATAGTTGGTGTTTCCAATATAAATCCATACTGCAGTTCTAAAGCTCTTCTTACATTAATGGTTTCAGTATAAAACACTTCAACAGTGACGTCCATGTTCGCCATTACAGTGAACGTACCGTTCAATTCTACTCTCAAACACAAATATGGATTATGAAAAATGTTTAATTCTGTCAAATACTGTCGACAAAAGTTGTTATGCGTTGATAATTTGGGTACCAGTATGATTGTCACATGATGTCGTTTATAATGACAATAAAAGTCAGAAAAATACAAATTACACTGAGGATTAAACATCACCAAAGCTTTATAATACAATCTTATTGGTCCATAGTGAGAACAGGGATTAGGCATGTTCGTCGTTATATCAATATATGTGCTAAAAAATAAACCAGGTAACCGACCATTCACCACGGAACCCTGTTCTCCACCGTTACTTTTCAAATATGGTCGCATTTCTCCTTTAAGATAGTTTGAATTAAGTATAAATTGAAAATATTCCACTGATTTATTCCTATAGAAATACTGAATAGGTCGCATGTTCGGGTAGACTTTTCTTGTTCCGAATGCTATAGCTAGATTATATAATCGGTATGTATCCACATGAGACAAAACTGAAAATAAAAAAATGTTTTGCTGAAATTCAATTACTGAAATTAAAGTTTGCAAAACGATCATATCAAATCGTACCAGATACTTCGTTTTCTTCAAATCATTTCATTTTAAATAATAATGATCAGTATTTTATACAAAATTGTCCTAAAACCTTTTTTAATTCCAGATAGAGGAAATAATTAATTATTCATGTTTCCTTGTTTTAATAACAAATACGCACGAACTCATTACTGAAAAAAGCCCGAACTTTTGTTTTTTTTTGTGTTTTTATTATTAAAAGAATAAATGCAATTCCGTGCTATTACTATTTCGAAATGTTCTCTCTTCGTAATAAGTCTTTTTCTTCATTTGTTGTCGGTTGTCTTTGCTTTTCAATTTTTTCAATACAACGTAGAAATACGTACACGTTTTAAAACTTATCACATGGCTATGCGATACAGTAGTTGTAACAAAAATTCTTCCATTCTTCCGCTGCTGTAGGCAGGCACACAAAACCTTACATTGAACAGAAGATGCAGATGGCAGCTCAAAGGGAAACGTCTTGTTTAAACACCGACCACTGACATTGTAACAGCGGAGCTGATTCTTTACTTTGACAAAGACGATAAAATATTTTTCATCTGTGAATATAATATTAACATCGAATCTGTAAAGCGATGGGGGTTGGCGATGAACAGTTAATGGCAATGTACCCTGCAATCAAACAAAATATATGATGCTTGTCTAATAATCAAATATACACAGACATGTCTCTTAATTAGTAATTTATTTGTGGGTATTGTATGAACAATCATATTCTTATTTTCCACTTGGCACCCTACTTTTCTGTTTACTTCTGTTTTACTGTTTTTATATCCTGATATTTGTCAATTTGCATTTCCATGTGAAAGTTGTTCACTTAAATGATGCAATTTATTTTTGTTCATTCGTACAAATAATAACATTCTTCATAAGAACTTGTCAGATCTTTTTCAGCGAAAATGAACGCTTCTTGTTTTTGTTTAATTATTTACGTCTAGAAAATGCATGACGCTATTGCCACTAGGCTTTGATCAAGCAAACAATGTATCAATCATCAATCAGTCATATTTCCCCTTTTTGTTATTTATATTAAACATTCAATGTGCAAGGAAAATCCTACGATAAAAGTTCAAACGATAAAACCCCAAAAGAACAGATACCACCCAAAGACCTAAACTTTCAACAAGATATCAAGTAAACACTTCTTTTATATGACATATAACAAACCCCTGTATTTGTCCTTATTATTTCTAATAGCCTTTTTTAGAATAGAATACGATCTAAATGCCTACTGATAAAATCACCTGAGTAACTGTTGATGACAACGGTAAGTGCATGTCTTCTTTGATTTCTTTCAAAGGCAAATTTATTTGAGTCTCTTCTGAACCTATAAAAGACATCAATGAATAAGGTTTGTATCATACAATCATTTTGTTTGTTTACGTCTAAAAAAGGCAATAGAAGTATACCGCTGTTAAAGAGGCGTAAATCGACAAACATATTGTATATATGAATAAGTATATAAGATTAACAAGTATTAAAAAAAGTTAAAGCATCTAGGTCTTACTCAGGAGGAAGCACTTTACGACGATGAAGTAATTTTCAATTGTGTAAAGCACGAAACAATTAATAAATACCAAAATACATCAAAATCATTTACTCGTTTTTTATTCCAAATTGCAATATATCTTTTTTGCGCTAACTGAAAATACATATATAAATAAATAGAAGAATTCATCTAAGTATAATTAATACCTACGTTTAGATGTTGAGTGTGTAGCCAAAGGTAATATCTTTGGTTAGCTTGCTTGCTAACTGAACCGTGAAGTCATTATTAGGATATGTAATTAATAGTTATCCCATCAGGACGCGGTGTGTCAGTGTAAGATCATCCCGATGGCCGGAGGCCAGAGGGTGATCTTACACTGACACACCAAGTCCGAATGGGATAACTATTTTACATCCCAGCTGTTTTAGATTAGACGAAAAACCATTTACAATTTATAAAATCTAGTTTAGAACGCCACACCACCATTATAATATACTTTATATATTACTATATGATGTATACCCTTTATGACACCCTAACACGATGAGTAGATATCAAATAATGTCAACTCGCCCCACTGGCCAATCGGCCCACACTATATCGCCACTTTATGAAAAAATCGCCCCACTCTTGTAACCGACTCGCCCAACTTTAAGAAAGTGTAAAATCAAATTGAACAATCAGTCTGACAACTCATTTATTTAACGAAAAGGGTTTAAACCCCACTGAGTAAAGGTCTGCCAACTCGCCCCAGTTATAAAAATATCTTGCTTCCTTTAAGTATGTTAAATTTCTGATAGTTCGTATCCAGTCGTCCTGGTGAAGTGGTAGGTGTCGTGGCTTGATATGCTAAAGGTCTTGAGTTCGAATCCCAGCATATACACTGGATTTTTTCTACGTGAATTTTGATAAATAGTCTTCTCCGTATAATTAATTATAAGTTTTATACTGGATTTGTTTTTGGACATTCCCGCCAAAATGTTACAGAACAAAGGAAAGCATGCATAACAAAGAAACTTAAACTGGGGTGATCTGGTAGGGGTGATCCGGCTCAGATCACCCCTGTTAGAACAAAGGAGCTGGGATGTAAACTACCATCCTTTAACAGTAGACTAGTCCAACAGATAACCAATCTATCTGTCTGTAGCACTAGGCTACTTCGAAAGGAGGGTAGTGTATCTTACATAATAATGACTTCATGGTTCACCTAGCAAGCAAGTTCCTTTAGCTACACACTCAATGAAATCGGCTGTAATTATGCGAAAAGAATTTTGAAAAGATGTACTAGTAACTTGTTCTTTACACGAAAAGTAATATACCAGGTTGAAATCAGACTTACACTCGATTTCTTTATATCCATAACATACCACCCAGTCGTATTGACCTGTACTTGAAATGATTGTCTTGAGTCCGTACACATACAAAATGAAGTTTGTCTTTGGGTTAAAACTGTTGTTCAATGAAATAGTAATGTCGCCGCAATGAGAATTGATAAAAATGTTCGTTGATGAAAAATCAGATTTATCCACCAAAACGATGAATAATACATCAAAAAGAAAACAGATAGGACAGCTTATTTTCAAATCAATTAAATGCTGAGTCTTGTCTTTGAGCCTAACAGACCAACTGCAAGATGCAACCTAGAAAATAAATATGCTGAATTATATTAAAGTCGTATAATAGTTCATGTTTCAAATAAAATGAATACGTTTTGCATTGTTGATTGGCTAAGTTTCACTATAAAAGTTAAACACGTGTACATGGGCTCCTTTTAAAACTATACCTTTACAAAAATATGCATAAATGTACTATCTATGTATCTATGTATCTACTTTTTGCTTTCCATTCTCGAATTCGCCGATATATAGCTTTTCCATATGGAAATACCTTAACAACAACACCTTTCGTTTTAGTTTCGACAACGAAACGGTACACAAATAAGTTACTACTTGATTTATTTCAATTGTCTGGAAGGGCTTTACTGGTTTTCTTGTTATAGACCCGTTCATCTATAAACAGGTATTTTAGAATAAACTCCTTAACGGAGTGTCTGGTTATGAGCATTGGTCCTATTAGAATTAGTAAATACTAAATTGGCATTCGCAGAGTGAGTAATGAGACACAGCCGTTGATTGAACAACATGCAATGAAATTTCAGATTTTGGAAATTTCCATATGAGAGTACAATGATGACTTAGGCAATTGGAAAGTATGAATACCTCGTTGGTAAATATGCAAATGTCATTATTCTAGCTATAACGTGTTGATGCCTTTTTTTCCTGTATTGGAAAGGAGGGGAGCTGGAAGTTATGAATTCGTCGTAACGTAGTTTATCAGTATAGCTTCTTCAGTTTTATCTATAAAGGATTTTTAATAAAGTGGCCGAAAACCCAAAACCCTTTTTCATCCTGATTTAACTATTTGATTTTTGACTACCTGCTGTGCACATCATTTTACTTTTTACACACCACTTATCGGTAACCAATAGATACCAGAGAAAGACAAACACAAAATCATAAGGAGATTTATTGCGGCAATGCTGTCGTATTCTATCTGTAATACTTCGTCCTTAAAAGGGCAGGTTTTAAAACAGTCATTGATGAAGTCTTAATTACCAATCGACATCAGGTGTACAGTCTTTTCTCTGTGTCACTTTCAATAAACATTTTATACTTTTGTTTTAATATTATACAGTTATTTACAAGAAAACGAGGTTTTACTATTATGATTATCTCCTTATATGAACATTTTGAATTGAACATGCGTAAAAATAAACATACTCACACTATTATCTGCTTTAATCATGTGACATTTAACATTAATACTTACTTCTTTTGAAGCAGCCATTTTTGTAAACAAACATTTGTATATAACATTTCTTGTTGTACAAATACAAACAGCATATGTGATTACAATTGATTTAAAGTTTCTTCAATGTATACAAATTTTAAATGTATGTCACGTCTTTTTAAAATGTATAATCTAATATGCAGGTTGTATTTGCGTATTGTTCATGGTAGAACAAGTATCTTCTTTGTTTCACATGTTTCATTAGCAAACCGGATGATTTGCTCAAACTTATGAACGTAGTTCATTCATTATGACGTCGGTTATATGTCCGGGACAAAGTTATTAAGTTCAATGTATTTGAAGTCACAAAACCGTGATATGCAAATCTAATAGTTCACACCGTTAGCTTACTGATATAAAACGATGTATTGATTTGTTAAGATATCATTTTCATGAATATATACCTCAAAGGTACATTTCTGGATTCATTTACCGCTTAACTATTTTTATGTGTCTTAACAAATGCAGAATATATAAAATACGTAACAGGACAATTTTTTTACCAACATAAACGAATTTGATTATGTTTGTTGTAGTTTGTCAATGTTGATTATTTACAAACCACACCTCTTTATGAAATACTAGTCTGTTGACACTTTCTGGTTCTTAGATTTAACCCCCTTGATAAACCTTATAGAGATACAATATAAAATCAACAATTCATAAATTTGATGCATCCGAAGTGCTTTGTGTGCAATATGATAATTTTGCATGTGTTTTCGGATGAATGTTAAAATATAATTAAGGAAAAAAGAAAAAAAGAAAAAGAAAGGACTTACTTAACAACAGTTATCAAAGGTATCAGGAGTATAATTTAGCACGCCAGACGCGCGTTCCGTCTACATAAGACTCATCAGTGACGCTCATATCAAAATATTTATAAAGCCAAACAAGTACAAACTTCATAATTAACAAATGATAAAGTTTAATAAATCGATTTAGAATACAAATCAAGAAAAATCCAGAAACTGGGTGAACTGCATTAACTCTAATAGGAGCGAAACCGGGGACGTCGATACTGTGTATACTCTTATTTATTGATCACACATTATGAGAAATAATATAAACGGTACTAAAATAGAAACGGAATTCAAACCTTTTGTATGAGTTTTAAATTTGTAGTAAAATGGTGACAAGCAAATTTGCCGAATAATAGCAATAATACCTTATTTTTTTTTTACATTTGAAAATATTATGGGTTGTGCTTTTTTCCTTCAAGAAACAGATGTTTCTTCAAATATCACAACACAAATGTTCAAGTGTTCCCTACTAGTCGTATTTGCACAAGTACAACCGAGGTTTTGAATATCATAGATTTATAGTTCATCTAAATGACTGAGTTCCTCTTATTTCCTCTTTGAATGTCTTACTCCCTCCTCTTGAAAAATAAACACTTGAAAACACAAGTAATTGGATCTAATAATATACGTTGTAACGTTTCCATTGTAGTAAATTTGTTTTGTAGAATTAAAACAACGTATTTTTGTATCTTGTAAATTACTTTTAGCTTTATTCAAATTTGAATTTGCATTTCAATTATAAGCAGAAGCTAACATTTTCTTTAACTATAACTATGTGTTATGTCTCTTGACGTATACATTACATTTTCATTTCATTTATTCATTTCTATAGAGTAGCACAAATTCAAGAGTTGCAAATTGAAATTTACAATTACATCTATCATAAGTATCAATATTTCTTTAGAACCTGTTTTTCATTTTGCTGTGTTGACTAT